>JANHGB010008302.1:6771-23546 GCA_026283785.1 Coracopsis vasa
AAGGCAGATAAGCCCTGGGAGGAGGAGAGGTGGAGTGCAATAGGGTTAATGGAAGTCTAAAGGCGCATGTGCTCGCGTGGGGTTGTAAAGCACCTTGGGACGGGCTTGTAACAGGAGCAGGGTTAATGTGAGGCACTAAAACTGCTGCTGCAGAGAAAAGGGAACTTGGGCTTTCTTCCTCTGTTTTCAAACTGCCCCGTTCCTGCCTCTGTTACACAACGTGGCTCTGTTCAGTGTGGGAGCCTGCGGAGTTCCTTATGGGAGGGCAGGAACAGAAAGCTGGAGGTAGAATTGATCCCTATGGGCTAAACCCACTGGGAAAGAATGGGAAATGGGGCAGAAGTTGAAGATGCCTCACTGCTGTGTCAAACAGAAGGCAGGTGAGCTGCCAGCCCTCCTGGGAACAGGGCATTCAAGCCAGGAAGGATGTTTTGGAGCCAGAGCAGTCGGGAAGCAGGGTGGCTGCTGCAAAGCCATCCCTTTATCCCGATGCCTGCAGTGAGGGTAGGAAGCTTTTCATTTGAGCAGGCTGTTGCTCTGTGCCAGCCCTTGTCAACTCAATGTCTGGCTATATATAACTGCCTTAGCTGCGGTTATTGGGCCTGGTTTGGTTGGGGGAAAGATCTCTGAGAACATGCTGGGTGTAGACCAGGAGGTCCTTACTTCTGTATTAGTCCCTTTGGGTGCTGGGTTTAGTCCCTGTAATTACGCTATAGTTGTTCTCATAGTGAATCTCTGTCCTTAGGTTGTCACCCTGTTGTTGCTTGGGATATGTGTCCCCTGGGTGCCTGTGCGTCCTTTTCCTGCTCCCAACTGGTTTCCTCTGCCCTGCTGCTCTTTCCCTTCTCCATTTCCTCACCAGTTATAATAAATATGGAGAGCAAAGGGTGTACTCCCAGGGTGTCGTGGCACCTGAATATGGGGCTTTTCTTTTCCTTCCTGCATCACTGCAAGCCTCATCCGAACACACTGTGATAAGGATCCTCTATTATCCCATGTAGAAAACACCACCGACAGCCCTGACCAGGAGAACAGCACGGGTTCAGAGCACAAATGGCCCTCCTGCAATGCCCAGGATGAGATGCTCAACTTGGCCTTCACCATTGGGTCTTTCCTGCTCAGTGCGATCACGCTCCCACTGGGAATTGTCATGGATAAGTATGGACCTCGCAAGCTCCGGCTGCTTGGCAGGTCAGTGTCCTGGGCTCCCCAGTGGGCTGAGGGGTGAATTCATGCGTTGTATGGGGTTGGTGGGTGCTGTTTGGGTGCTGTGGCTGTTGTGGGTCCCTGCATCCCAAGGGATGGGAGCTGCTGGCCATGCACAGGACACTGGGTTTTGGCCGGTACAATGAGTTGCTCCATAGGGGAAGGGCTCAGGACTGTGTGTCCACACTCCATCCCTCCAGTGTTGCTCTGTGTTCCCCGGCCATATGGAGCCTGGAGGAAGAGCGGAGTCATTTGTGACTCACAGAGGGTGGCTTTTTCCTTGTGCTGGGAGCTATGTCCTGAGAGGCACCAAACCAAGATGTTACATCACTGCCTGCAAGCCAGGGAGTTAACCTGGGGATAAACATGTCCTGCCTGTCTTTCCGAGGCCTTCTCTGCCTTGTTCTCTGCCTCAAACAGCAAAGCTGGTGGCTGGTTCCGTGCGGGACTTGTTGGGCACAGTGGACCCCAGCACTGCTCAGTTTGAATGCACTAAAACCCTCCCAGAAGCTGAGCTGGTCTGGAGGCAGAGGGGGAAGTCTCTGCCTTGGACCTTACCAAAGGAGAGCTGGTGAATAGGCTCTGAGTGCTGTGAGCACAGCTGGGTCTCAGGACCGAGGTCTTTGGTCACCTCTGGGTGAGGGCTGGCAAAGCTTTGTGCTGGGAAACCAGGGGGGAATTTGGGTGCAGGAAGAGCTGCCTCAGTGCTGGGAGGAGAGGCTGTTTCCTCAGCCCTTGTGCAAGCTTTGCCTGGGATATTTGGGTATTCCCTTGGGTTTTGCTTCCCTTCCTCTTACAGGAATTACCCTGTGCTTGCTTAAGGTGCTCAGGAGGTAGGAGCCTATGTGATTTACTGTGTGTAAGGGTGGCTGTGAGGAACTCAAGGGTTTGGTTCCCTTTCAGTGCCTGCTTTGCCGTGTCCTGTGTGCTGATCGCCTACGGTGCCAGTAACCCGGACTGTAAGTAGGAATCCCTCCTCCGAGCTGGGGGGAATTTGGGGCTGTGGCTTTGGGGTTCTCGAGGGGGGAAGCACAGAGCACACATGGCACCGTGTGCCCTCACTGGCACATCCCCAGCGCTGCAATGGGGTCCTGCTGGGGACACAGCAAAGCATCTGCTGGCCTGAGTGGCTCTGGGGAGGGAGGGCTGGTGTTTCACAATGCTAAATGGAGAGTGTAGCAAGGGCCAAGTGTCTGAGATAGCCAGGCCTCTCAGCCCTGCGTCTGGGCAGGGCTGGGTCCTGTGAAAGAGCAATTCCAAACAAGTTCATGGCTTTCTCAGCGTTGGGAAATAAGTAATAGCAATGTGTAATGGGTAATAGCGCTGTGTAATCGGCTTTCTGGCCAGGGATGGATGGAGCCTTTGCTCCCCAGGACCAGATAGCGAGATGGCTGTTTGAATTACGGTTCTTTCAAGGAAATCTTCCTTTTAAGACCCATTAAGAGGAGCTGCATCAGCAAATGTGTTCATTAGAGAAACCAAACCCTTCCATCCTGGAGCGATGATGCCGTCCTGAACTCCCTCTTGGAGGAGAGCCCTGGCCCCCCTTTGCATGGCTGGGGAGATGGGGCTGGGTCAGGAGCAGTGTGGCACATCCTGAGGGCCCCCTGAGGTCTTTATGTGCCAGGACCAAAGCCCTCAGGGCTCTCCTCTTCCTCTTCACCCCAGTACAAGCTAAAGGTGGCTTTTTATTGTTGCAGCTCTGTCTGTGCTGATATTCATTGCGCTGGCTCTGAATGGCTTTGGGGGGATGTGTATGACCTTCACATCGCTTACGGTAAGTGAAGAGCTATTACCTGACTCCATTCTACTCCTTACTATGGCTGGGAGCTGGGCTAGCAGGAAAGAACAAAGTGGATCCCTTTGCCTGTGGCTTGAATAGGATGTGATTTTGTCTGGTACAAAGGGTCAGTCCCTCCTGCCTGTGAGGCTGAGTGGTTATTCTAAGGCTTCTTTTTCACCCAGTCCTTCTCTTTTACCTTGCATCTCAGGTGAAGGCAGGGGGGAAGAAAAGGAAGTGGTTTTATCCATTGCCACATACCTCTACATGCAGTGCTCAGCTACCTGGCACAGCCTGGACGTGTGTTTGCACTGGATTTGGCATTGCCACGCTGCAGGCAGGCTCAGCAGGGCACAGCCCCATGCAGCTGGATGCAACCAGCCTTCTGCAAGCAGTCTGCATCTCAGCCCAGGGAAATGGTTGTGCTTGAGCACAAAAGCTCTTGCTCTCAAGAAGGGTGAGATTCCCTTCCAGGTTCCCTTAGAAACGCTGCCTTGTTGAATGCACCCAGCTCCGCTTGGATCCGTGTAGTCCATGGGTTGTATTGCGAACATTGGTCAAGCCCTGTCAGCTGGATCTCTGGTTTGGAGTTCTTTCTGCTCAGAGACAGAGGCATTATTGTCCTTCAAGCAGCTGCTGCATTTTCTACCTCATTACCCTGATCCTTGTCAGTGTGGATGAAACAGGGCTGGGTTTGGGAAGTCTCCCAAAGCACCGATGCCTCTTGAGCTGGGGTTGAAAACGTTCAGATTTGGACTTCATTGCCTTGAGCTTGCCATTGAAATGAGCCCTTCTGTGAAGGTTACCTTGAATTCAACAGGGCTCAGGCCCTGCCTGAGCTCCTGAGGCCTGAATTTGGCAGAGGCTGGGTTTACAGCTCACTGTGTACTGAGGTTGCTGCTGCTGTTGCCTTCGTACACTCCAAGCTTCCAAAGCTCCGTGCAGATGTCAGGCTTTGCTCTGCGGGTGGTGTTCTTCACTGGAAGCCTTGGCCGTGCTCCCAAGAACTATGGGGCAGATGTCATCCTGCCACGCTTCAAATGGAAGCAAGGAGAGGAGCACATCAGTGCTGCTGTGGGAGAGGAGAGGATTCCACCCCGCTGCTGCCAGTGATGGCTGTTGTCTCTCTGAGTGGTTATTAAGGGGTCATGGGTTATTGTAGAGCCACTGGTGATGACAGGAGGAAGGGCAAGGGCTGAGATGTGTTGGATGTGCCGTGCTATGGCTTTTAGCACTGGGAAAAGTAAGCAAAGCCACTTACTTATTAGCTCTGTCATTAGTGAGCCTGTTCCACAGCACTAAGGAAGTACAGCAGCAGGGAAAGGTCACATCTTCCAAGAGGAGATCCAAGCCTTGAGGAGGTGTGGGGCAAGCAGTGATGCTGTGAGTCCCTGCAGGGAGACCTCAGGCGGAGCCCATGCCCTCTGGACAACAGCAGTGTGTTCTGTAAAGAGCTGAGGTGGCTTCAGGCCTGGCTCCTCGCATCCAGATGTAGCTGCTTGTGCCTCCCTGCAAAGGCTTTTTGGTACCTGAGGCATGTGAATGTGATTATAAATAGGTTAAAGTGGGAGGAAAGCACTTCTGCACCCACATCATAACGGAGCTGTGGTGGTGGCTGTTAAATGCAGGTGTATTTTGCTCACTGTCAGCTTCCTGTTCTGTCCCTGTGTGGTTCTACCTGCAAGCTGGGATGCTCGTGGTGTCTGCAGTGACGTGGGCATCTCTTATGGGTCCATTCCACACGTGGACAGGGAGCATGGCAAGGCAGGGCCATGGGGATGACGCTGTGCACAGGAGAGGCTGAAGCCAGCACTGAAAGAGGAGCCTCAAAGACCTTTGTAAGGGCATTCATCCTATGGAGGCAGCGAGCACTGAGCAGCTCGGGGTGCCAAGTGAGCTTGTTCTGGCTGCCACGGGCACTGGCTGCCGGGCACACACGTGCACACAGGAGTCAAAGCAAGGTGACTTCCTTCTCCTGCCTGGCACCAGTGTCCTGACGTGCTCCAGGAAACGGATCAACCCCACTGATGAGTGAGCTGCTGCTCTGCCACCCCAGCCGGGAGCTGGGATACCTGCGTGCATGGGCATGGTGCGATCTGATGGCGGGGCAGGAGATCCCCAATGCCTATAAAAGGGATAAACGGGATCTTTGAGGAATGCTGGGACAGTATTCCACTTTGTCCTTTGGGTTAAAAGCCTTTCTCAGTACCAAGGCCCGTGGGTATCATGTAAGCACAGGCAGAGCCAAAGCAAGCTGCTGTTTCTGGGTACCCTGTGTTGTGGCTTGGGGAGGAGGGAGAGCCGGGGAGCAGCGGTGTTCCTGCTTCTGGGAACAAGGTCAGGCTGTGCCTGTTGTTAAAATGCAGAGGGGAGATTTCTGCCTCGTGACTCGGTCTGAACCAATGCGAGTGAGGATGGGAAATGGAAACAGATCCGTGTTGGTGGCTCTGACAGCACAGGAATCTGGTGCTGGTTCCGCTCTGAAGCGATTTCATGCGGAGACGCAGACATGTGTGATAAATTACCACAAAGAGCCTTTGATGGATTGTTCTCTGCCCTGTTTTCCTTCCAAAGAACCACAGCTGCTTTGCTCTGCTGCTGCAAACAGCACCCTTTAGTCGGAGCAGGGGAGCATCTCTGTGGAGGGAGTTATCTTCTGCTTGGAGATAGTAGGAAAACTTAGGGCTTTGTGGTCCTTTTGTTGGAGAACGGGACCAGGGATTTCCATCTGCTTTGGACAAAGGGGGCAGTTTGAGGCTTTCCTGCAGAATGTGTTTTTAGTGTCCAAATATACCCCTGATAAGGAAAACAAAGCTTAGCTTGGACACAACCACTGTTCCCCTAGAGTCTAGTTCTCAGTCCCATGACTTCTTCCACTGTTATTCCAAGCAGGCCTTGCAAGAGGGGGGGAACTGAGTTTGGTAATATTGCTGTGGTATCTTGTACAGGGGTTGTCCTCAGGCAAAAGTGGATAAAATTGCTTAAAAAAGAAGATTTAAGGTCTTAAACTTGTTATGGGACAGATGAGAAAATAATGTGCAAGAAGAAACTGTTTTATCAGTCTAGGATTGCATGCCTGTAATAAAGGTATGGCAAAAGGAAGGCATTATCTTCAGGACAGGGCATGAAGTTAGTAATACATGGGGTATTATTGACCTTTCAACAGGAGGAATGTGTGTTTCTGTCGTTGTGGGGTCGGGGTGGTTGCACCAGCATGGGCAGGAGGTGGTGGAGGAATCCCTTCTGGCTGTGGGATAGGATCAGAATGAGGGGCAGATCTCTTGCTCTGTGGCTTGTTTTTCCCCATACTTGCTGCTGTAAGGACAGCATGAGAAAATGGCTTAGCAGGTACTGAGTGTTACTTTACTAGCTGCTTTACTAGTTGTTTTCCTGTCTACGGATGGACAACTTGTTCCTTTTGCTTCCCCTCTCCTCCTCCAGATAGTCTCAGGTTTCTTTTCCTCCCAAGTGCTCCATGTTGGCAGTTTCCCCTTCCATTGGGTTGGATAAGACCCTAAATCTCCAATGTCCTTTTTTTGTCATCTGGCTGCTTGCTTGGTGCCAAATAGGATTTTAGGAATCTTCAGCATTTCTAGGACTCCTATTCTAGCACACTTGGGATTTCCCGGATATCACTGCTTGCTTTAATACCCGTCTATGTCTGCAGTAGCCCTTGGAGAGGAGGATCCACCTGGGAGCTGTGTGTTATGAGGAAGGCTTTTTGTGATCTCCGGGGAAAACCAGCCCGAGCCAAGGAGCAGCTGTGTTTGTGGAGCTCCTGCTCCCAGCTCCCTGCTGTTTACTGTCATTGCTGCAGATTGCTTTGGGTTTGGGGTGGTTGACGTTAAATCAGTGCCCGGCCCTTCCGTAACCTGCAGCTCTCGTACTCTGCAGATGCTGGGTTCTGGGGTGTGTATTTAGGCCACTGCTTCCAAGAAGAGATTTTCTGGTGCCTGGTAACAGACCTTTGGATCCTTCACCGTTTCCTGCCTTGCAGCTCCTGAAAGCAGCCTGTTGGCAGCAATCCCGCCTGCAGGGATCCATCCGGGGCTGGGTGCGGGGATGGATGCTCTCTGCAGAGCAGTGCAGTGCTTTCTGCTCGGGGTTCACCACCAGCATCATTTGTGCTGCTGCCTGGCTGGGGTTATGTGAGGACCTGGAGACTGCACTGCATAGGAAGCTCTGCAGTGAGACAGAGGGATGGTAAACAGCCAGATGGATCCTCCAGTGTTCCTGCACAGGAATACTTGCGTTGTAAACACGCTGGCCCTGACACAAGCCAGATTTGCTTGCCTTATATGCTGCTCCTGGGAAAGATGGATTTGTTTTTCAGCAGAGAAGGGGAATGTGATGACAGCGTTTGCTTGCTCAGGCTCCATCTCATATTCTCTGGATGATTTTTGTTCAGCAGCATCTTTAAACAGATAAAATGCTGGTTATGCCTTTAGTCCTACAAGGCTCCCGCAGTGTCCTGCTTTGAGGCCCTCTGAGGCTGACGTGGTAGCGATGCCCATGTGAGTTTGGGGATGGAGTGACCCAAAAAAGGAGGTGGGAGGGGATTCTGCTGTCATCCTGCAGCAGATTCTCTGTGCATTGACCAGCTTCAGGAGGTATCAGCCAAGCTCTCAGCCTGCCACTTCAGGGCTTCTCCCTGTAATCTCCAGCTTGCAGGCCAGCATTAGTGATGGAAACTGGTTAAATTATGGTGGTTTAGGGAAAATGGGGAGTTCATCCTTTCCTAAGAGAGTGGGAAGGTCTTTGGGCTCTGCCTGGTTTTGGGTCCTGAGTGGAAGCAGGGGCTGGAGAGCCAGCCTGGGAGTGCTTTTGGTGTTGAGGTGGCAGAATTGGATGCTGTGGGCTGCTTCTAGCTGTGCCTACAGAGAGCTTTGCTTTCCCAATAGATCCTTGCAGAACCAGCCTGGTCTGCTCTCAGCTGTGCCATCATACCTGATGGGAGGCCAGGCAGTGAGGTGGGGAGGTGGCAGGAACGTGAGGTGCTATTGCCTGCTGCTTGATGCAGAGTTCAGCAGCCTCATACCTGCATCAGGCAATAAAGCCTTGGATATTCAGGGTTTGTGGTTGCCTTCCTGCACCTACCTCTTAGGAAGTGTGCTTGGGCATGCAGCTGATGCAGAAATAACCAGCTTTAGCCCCTCTCTACAAGAGTCTGCTTTCATGGAGGGAGACGTCAACCTAGCTTGAAATGGAAACTCAAGCAGCAGCACAGCTCGTGTTTGTCTCTGCTCCTTCTTGTTGCAACAGGAATCTGCTGGTCTGCTGCAAAGATTTGGGTGCTGACCCAAGGTGCATAAACAAACCTGGCAGCTCAGGGTGTTGCAGGGTGTGTTGAAGGCTGTGCAGCAATCACAGCCTGTGTCTGACAGCTCTTGGCTATAAAGAGGGTGATGTATAAAAGAACCTGGACAGGAAAGGTGGTGGTGGTTACAGACTTGGGGTAAGGAGCTCTTAAAGAAAGCACAGGGGCAGGAGCAAACACTGCTGTGCTAAAGGTGACTGATGCAAAGTATGCTGCCAGTCTGGAAAGAAGCAGGGCCATTAAGGCCATAAATCTTGGACGTGGATATTCCCTGATGCTGCGGGCATCAATGCAACCTGATGAGCTAAGTCATTCTTGAGTAAAACTGGCTGCTTCAGACTGTGCTGTCTGGGAGTCCTGATCCTAAATGCCAATATCTTCTCCAGAAAGCCTCCTTCCCTTCCCTGGTTCAACCCATCTTTTCCTTCCCCAGCTGCCCAACATGTTTGGTGACCTTCGGTCCACGTTCATTGTCCTGATGATTGGCTCCTATGCTTCCTCTGCTGTGACTTTTCCAGGAATCAAGGTGAGGCTGTGGGATAATGACTCATGACTGGTGGTGTTTGCTGGCATCTGCACCATTGAGCAATGATGTGGCAAGGAAAAGGGACTGTTTGTTAAACCACTTGGAGATGTGCGTTTGCAAGGTTCAGTTCCCTTCTGTGTTAGAGATTGCCCAAGTGGTGGCCTCAGGAATGCAACAGCTATTGCAAAGAGAAGGGTCTGTTAATAGTAGACACTATTACTACTATTATACTACTACTAGACAGTATTATACTATACTAATAGACATTATACTGTATTATACTAATAGTATTATACTAATAGCAGTGTTTTAAAGATGGTAAATAAGTGACAAACTGAAGATCTTTTTTATGAAAGATTGGGGGTTTTTATTCTCTAAGAAATGTATATATATACTTAATACCCCCATGTATTTAATCTGTGTGATTGTTAATGGTGGTTGGCTTTGAACATAGGGTGAGCAAACTGCACTGAAGGGACAGAGGAGATGGTCACTTGGGCTGCCTTGGTGGAGCAATAGTGCCTCTGAACCAAGGGGTTTCATTGCAGTGTTAGCATAAAGGGGATATAATAAAGGTGAGCTTCGAGTGTGCAGGCAAGTTCTTGCTGGCTTTCCAAGGAGAAATGCATGTTATTCCAGCTAGAGCTGCTGTTAAAGATGTGCATACACCTCTCTTCCTAAGCTGTGTGTCACAAACCTGGCTTTTGTTACTACTTGAGTTAAACCCATTTAAAAGCAGGATGTTCTTTCCCACTGCTTCCTCTCAGTCCTCATTCAAAGACTATTGAAGCATCTTCCTGCTCTTACAGCCAAAACCATGTTCCCTTGTGATTTCCAGGTTATATACGACTTTGGGGTCTCCTTCATCCTTATTCTGCTGGTCTGGGCAAGCTGTGCAGGATTGGTTTTCCTCAACTGCTTCTTCAACTGGCCCCTGGAGCCCTTCCCAGGACCAGAAGACATGGACTATTCGTAAGTGTCCTTCCTCTAGACCGGCCTTGAGGGCTGATCCCGTTCTTAATCCTCTAGGAAGTGCTAATTTGGAGTGGTGGACAGGGAACTCCCTTGCATGTTGTTTCTTACTGCCACATCTTAGGTTGAGGATTTATGTCTGCCGTTAGTGTTATGTCTTGACTGGTGGATATCTGTGGGAAGTGGAACTTTCCAAAGCATAGGAATTATGAAGGGAAAACGATCTGTCAGTAGTCACAAGTATTTCTGTATTCACCTATGCCAAAGTGGTACATCTCTGTGCTCTGGATCCCAGACCATTTGTAGGCTTGTAGATGGAAACTAGCCCATTAAATCCACACATAGCCTTTCATCCTGCAGCTTTAACTGCCTCTGACTCCTCGCCCTGTGTCGCAGCCCTCATGCTCTTTGCTACCCAACAGGGTGAAGATCAAGTTCAGCTGGCTGGGATTTGACCACAAAATCACTGGGAAACAGTTCTACAAGCAAGTGACGACCGTGGGGCGCCGCCTCAGCGTGGGGAGCTCCATGAAGGGCCCCAAGGAGCCAACAGCCTTGCAGGAGAACAACAAGCTCTGCCTGTCCACGGTGGACCTGGAAGTGAAGTGCCAGCCTGACAACGCAGGTGTGGTTCTATGAGTGGGGTGCTTGTGTTGGCACAAGGCCTCTTGGCCTCTCTGTTGGCTCCAGACCTGTTTGAAAGAGAGAGATGTGATCTGTGCATTGCCAGGGCCATGTGCCAGCCACCAGGATTTAAACACAAGCTCAGCTATATGAGGATTCCTGTTCTTATATACTTGCCTACATGTACCATATGGTGTTGCCAGTGGTGGGGCCAACAGCATGGGTGACTGGTGTGGCTGCAGAAGGACAGTGATGGTCACTGCTGTCTCTTAGGCTGTTGCCATCATGACCAAGCCCTTCCTTACTCAGTGATAGGGCAAAAATAAGTGGTTTGAAGCTTCTTTTTGCCTTCTTCAGAGACTCTATTATTCCTTCTGCAGCTTCTCCCTCCTTCATGAAGAGTGTCTTCAGTCCCATCTTGTTGCTCAGCCTTATCACCATGTGTGTCACTCAGCTGCGGCTCATCTTCTACATGGGAGCCATGAACACCATCCTTGAGTTTCTGTCTGGAGACAAAGATCAAGGTAAGGTTAACCTGGAAACATCAATCTGCTTCCTTGGAAGTGGGACCTGACCTGGACTTGGTCCTCACAGGAGGCCAGCAAGCCTGATTACTCAGCAGATACACAGTGTATAGCCATTAGTGGTGTCAGAGTGCGGCTGACAGCTGCTGGTAGGGTCTAGTGGAAGGCTGGAACTAGCCCAGGACAGCGGGGCAGGGAGGTAGACACTTGAATGTCAAGCTAATTTTAGCCCTGTGCCTGTTAAGCACTATTCCATGTTATTCCCTCAGATGGGCTGTTGAAAGCAGCCTCTGGGGCTGCGCTGTGATGATTGTTTTCATGGGAAAACCTATTTCATCAGGTGTTTGCCTTGGTTATCCTAAGCATACACAAAGGATGATGTAGCTGACTCCATTGACTAATGGTTGGACTTAGGGGTGTCTCAGCCCAGCAGCTGGGGGTGGGAGAAGTGAACTCATGGCTGTTTTGTGCAGCTTGTTGTGTGCTGGGGAGGCTCAGGGGCACTCATTGCCCTGGCCTTGTATTTATAGCTCTGATTGAGCACATGGAGCAAACGGGAAGGGATACATTAGCTTGCTGTTGTTGAAAATACCCAGGATTGCAAAACAGGACTTAGCCTTTTTTTTTCCTTCCCCTGTGTGTGTCCTTTGTAGTAAGATCCAGTTTGAACTTGTTCAATCTGGATTGCATGAAGCTGATAAATCAAGAGGCACGCCTCTGAAAACAGGAGCGAGCTCTGGGGGAGGGACGGACACTGGGAAACTCCAAGTGGCCTGGCATTCCCTGAATGGCTTTGTTTCTTGAGCCTTTGACAGCCTGCAGCATTCAGCTCTTTATCTCCTGGCTCAAGAGCTCATGCAGACATTAAAGAGTAAACAGCACAAACTTCACCCTGCCTGCCTTGCCCAACGCTGCTTGGTTTTCTGCTTACCTTGTAACTCTTGCACCCGGATCCTTCCCTTTTTTCCCCTTGTTCCCTGGCTTCCTTTAGTTATTTCTCTTTCATTTTCCCCCTCTCTTTCTCTCCTTGGTATTTAAGACTTACATGCTTATATGTGCTTATAGACTTATATGTGCTGCCAATTGTCTTTAGATCGAGTTCCCATGTTAGTAAAGGGGTTGTCCCTTGGGTGCCTTGCATTTTCTCTGTGCCACCTTTAAGATTTCTTCCTGTTTTCCCTCTCCTCCCCCTGCATTAGCCCAGGCTCACAGTGCAGTCCAATGTCTTAGTGTTTCCATAGCATCAGCAAAACAGTGGTATTGTCTAGTCACAGCAGTGTCAGGCTGTAAGAGCGGTTCCAAGGCATGTGGAGCTCTCTAGACTGTAATCTCTGCGGATCAGGAGAGGATGGGATGCTGCTCCCTTGCATTCCTTGTTCTTCTTGCAGTTGTTGACTTGAACATGGTTTGTTTAAAGAGCTCCCTCCACCTGCAGCTGCTCTTGGGAGCATTCAGCAAGGGAAGAGGAGAATTGAATCAATCCTGCAAGTGTTATGGTCAAAGGAAACATGAATATTCCTGAGCAGGAGAGAAGGATGTGGGGAAAGTCACTCGGGTAGTGAAGTCCTTTAAGCTGCAGTGGGGCCCTGTGTCCTTGAAGCAGTTATGGTGACTTAGACCATGTTATGAAACCTAGACATGGAAAGAGCAGTCAGCCTGTGACTGCTTATCTCCTGAAAACCCCCAAAAGATGGGGGAGAAGCAAAGGAGGTCGGTACCTCTGTAAATCATCCTGTAACTGTTAAAGGCAGGCAGGAGAGGGTAGACCTGATGTCTAGAACCTGAAATCTGGCTGCATCTTTACTGAGTTTTCATCTTGCCTTTAAATCTGGTAACACTTGGAGACCTTGGGGAGAATTAGGGAAGGAAAACTTGGTTGTATGAGGTGCTTGCTCAGGGGAACTTTGAGGGAAAGACGTGTAGAACAGTGGATGTAAAGGGCTGTCCCCATGTGTGCACCCTTTGCTTGCTCTATTCAGGCTTCTGTCCTATCTACTTCTGGTGGTATTTGCTAGGTATTATTTGCTTTATTTCTCCTTAGGAAAGGATGTTTTTAAGATGATAGATAAATTGAGGAGGCCCAGTTTTATAGGAGCCACTATCCTCTTTTTTTTTTGCTGATCCCATAGGTTTCATTCCCTGCTTCACACTGGCTTCTGCCCTTGCTGTTTAGAGCCCAAGATTAAGTGTTCAGAACGGCATGAAGAGGCAAAGCATGACAGCATGGCTTGCTTCTTACCCTCTATTAAAACATAACCAGACAAGAGCAAACCAGCTCCAGGAGTGTTTGTAGAGGGTGATGCCACCTGCCTCTCCTGGCTACAGCGGTTGCTATAATGAGATGGGATGTGGGGCCACTTCAGGACTTGCCTTTGAGGAGGTAATGGGGGCATGAATGTGAGGTTGGAGTTGGAAGTGCCTCTTGGTTCCTGTGCCAGCAACTGGAGCCAGGAAAGTAGCATCAGGTGCCTTGCTGGGCTGTGCTGCAGCAGCTGAAGAGCAAGGCTCATTGGAAACTTCTCTCCATTACTGAGATAACTCTGGTATAAACCCTGGCTCCGGTTCTTTGGGTAGGTCTAGAAACGCACTGGGAGGGAGAAGCTGACGTTCTTGGTTGTTTTTCTCGGTGCTGTAGCTGGTGAACGCTCTGTGCTGAGATGGGCAGTTTCAGAACCCTTCCTCCAGAGCTGTGGCACACCAGTGACTCACCACACTGCTGTGTGATGCCCAAACCCATCACGTGGGCTGCGGAGAGGAAGTGGAAACAGCACTGCAGGATGGGGGAACGGCTCAGTAACAGGAGGGGATGGTTTCTTCTAAGTCTGCTGGTGTCAGCTTTCCCTTAGCAAGCTGTGTAGATGCCTCTCCCATCTTTAACACAAGGGGAGTTATCATCAGTTTGAGGTTTTTAATGATGCTGTGGGTATGTTTGCTGCTAATCTCCCCTTCCTCTGCCTCCAAACTTGTCCATTCAGCACCAAATGTGTTAGTCCTCACCTCCCTGGCCTGGCTTGTCCTTGCTGGAGCTTTCTGGCTGGAGAAGCCATAACTGCAGCTCCCAGCAAGGCAGGAGAGGGGATGATTGATGCAGGGTTGGCTGTGCAGGATGTGTTGCTTGTAAGAACTTTCCCTTTTGGTTTGAACCAGCATAAGCCTCACTGGCATTAAGCAGTAGCTGCATCACGTTTCTGGAGCCCTACCTGTTGTTGGGCTGATGCAGGGTCACTAGAATGGTTGAAGCAAGTGTGCCTGGTATGTCCACTCTAATGTCATGCCTCTGGGAGCCTAAATGATGAAATGGGGTTTTGGTACCTCATCTCCTTAAGCCCTGCCTGGTAGTTGGTGAGTAGATTGGGTCTGGGCTCTCAATGAGAGGTGATCTGTAGGGAGGAGCAGTTCCTTTTCTCTTGCTGCTATGGCATCACTTGGGCTGACAACTCCTTAAATCTCTCTTCTTTTCCCTGCAGTGGCTCTCTACACTTCCATCTTCGGGGTACTGCAACTGCTGTGCCTGCTGACAGCGCCTGTGATCGGATACATCATGGACTGGAGGCTGAAAGAGTGCGATGATGGCTCAGAAGAGACTGAGGAGAGCAACACTGAGCAGTGCGTAGTGTGTGCCACACGGGACGTGCAGCCGCGTAGCAGGCTCCCCTCTGCTCTGCCTAATGTGTGTTGTGATGAAGGACTGAAAAGGATGTTGGTTCTTCAGGATAGAAAGAAAGCCTGAAGGAAGACTTGCTAATTGCAGAGGAAAGGACCAAACTGCCCTCCGTGTCCACTGAGATCAGTCAAGAAGAGCAAATGTAACTCGTAGCAGGGGAGGTTCAGACTTCCCTTCTAGCCTAACAGTAAGAGTAACAGCACTGATATAATTGCCTAGATGTTCCTCAGCTTCCACTGATGGAGACCCCACCACCTCCTTAGGCAGACCTGTAGCCAAACCTGTTTAGATAGAGTTGATGTGATACGTGAAGAATCTTGCTGTGAGTTCCAGTAGCTGCTGAACGTGCTTTTTGTAACAGGGGTTTTGCTGTCCTTCCAGAAGTGACAAGAAGAAGAAGCGCGATCGTCAGATCCAGAAAATCACCAATGCCACCAACGCTTTTGCATTCACAAACGTGCTCCTGGTTGGATTTGGAATCACCTGCCTTATTCCCAACCTACCACTGCAGGTGAATAGGCCAAACGGATGGGTGTGATGGAAGGGCTGGTGTGTGTGTCCTGGCCCAGTGACAAGCAGGACAGTGCCAGGAGGTCCTGTGAGCCAGCAGAACCAGCTAGAGGCAGGAGGGCTGGGAGACTTCTGTACTCCTTGGGGAACCCCAGTGTTAGGGGTGAACCAAGTAGTACCATGCAGTTTACATCCCTTGAGGGAACCTAAAGAAGCAGCTGTAGTTAAAGTGTCAGGGTTGATGCACCATTTATTCACACTGGGGCTGTGTGACCACAAACACTTTCCTACCAAGATCTCCCAGCAGTGTGTGTGCATTTAACCAGGGCTCCATTTAAGCTGCTCATGGTCAGAAAGCTTGCAGAAGCATGACACTGATCCGGTTCTTCCTGCATCAAATGCTGTGCTCAATGGTACCCATGGGATTATAAACCTGTAGGAATATTTACTTTGTGGCACCATCTGGTTTTGGTGGAGGAGTTCAGTGATTTGATGTTATCCTTCAGCGTGCCTTTCTGATGCAGGCAAACAGAGTTTGCTCATACTTACGTGTTGTCTGCAATAACATGTGGAAAATTAACTAAACCATCCCTGAGAGCAATCAGGATGGATTGTGACACCAGCCATGGGTTGCTGGGACATGTCCTTGCAGCAGTGACATGACAAGTGAGGTGGGTCTTGTGTGTGCTTAACCTCAGTGGGCACTGCATCTTAACCTTCACTAAGTATGGGAAAGCAGAGCTTTTAGGAGTACAAACTTCTTGTGCTGATCTTTGAGGTTTTGGTTCTGGGTTCCTTGAGCCCACCTTTGTACTAGAAAGGAGAGCAGCTTTTAGGAGTGTTGCATTGGGGTATGGTACAACCAGGTGGGATCTGGGATGTGACATCTTCCTGCTTCTCTTTCCAGATTCTTTCCTTCATTCTGCACACCATCGTGAGAGGATTCATCCACTCGGCTGTGGGAGGCCTCTACGCAGCTGTGTAAGTCTCTGCTTGTCTACAATACATGGCTGGCCAGGTAAACTGGTTTGGGATGATAAGCTGCTCACGTGAGAGGGGGATCAGGATGTGAAGTCTTTGTGGTCAGAGGGGAAAAATGGTGCAACTTGTTTCCTCAGGCCCCACTGGCTATGATAATAGTTGGACTGAAGTCCTGGCTGATGTTTTCCTTGTTCAGAAACAGCTAATCCCTTTGGCACAGCTACTGCAATGAGACAGTAACAGCTGTAAATGGGCCTCGGGTATGACACTAGGCTATTGACACTAAGGTTATATAGTAAAAACTCCAGGGCTTTTTTTGTCTTATAATGAGCAGCTACGTGTCCAGGTAAAACATTAACATAATCCATTGCTACTGGTCTGCTCTGAAATCACATGGCTAAAGCATTGCTCAAGATCCCATTAGTGATGCCTACTCCCTTTCCCAGGACATCATCCCTCCTGTTTCCAATGCACCAAACTATCAATAGCTGAATCTAAATACTCTCTTCCTTATGAAGCAATGGGTTTGGGTTTTGAGAATCGATCTGCCCCTCTGTCCTGAGCAACAGAAAGAAGCTGTTATCCTTCAGATATTGTTGAGGTGGGAAGAGACCTCTTGAGACCATTGAATCCAACCCTCATGTTCAAGCAGGGTCAGCTACAGCACATTG
>JANHGB010008303.1:2109-13519 GCA_026283785.1 Coracopsis vasa
GCCCCTGTGTCCAACCTGGCTTTGAACACTGCCAGGGATGGGGCAGCCACAGCTTCTCTGGGCACCCTGTGCCAGTGCCTCAGCACCATCACAGGGAAGCTCCTCACAGTGAAGCACCCTCAGAGCCCCTGGTCTAATGTGAAAAGGAGAGGAATAATTGGGTGTTTTACCAGCATACATCTTTTTTTATGTCAAAAGGGAGAATGAGCAAACCTTCAGGACAAATGGAACTCAAGGTTAGGAACAGCCCCTCCACTTTCAGCGGCAAAGATGCAGTTCCATGTCCCAGTGGACGTATGCAAGTGTTGGAAGGATTTGGCATCAAAAGATTTTGTGCTGGAAAATAGGATGGAAAGAGGAACTGTTCTTGACAGCATCTGCTGGTTCTCATCTGACAAGAATAAACTATAATTTTGCTTTTTGAAATGTCATATATTTCACGTCCATATTTCATAGGCTTCATTTGCTTCATTATGAAGCAAATTTAATCTGACACCCTCTATTTAAACAACGTTCTTGGGGAAAAAAGGAAGTGATATCCTTGAATTCCCATTCCTATTGCTGCCAGAATTGGGGAAGAAAAATGGAACAGAGAAGAAAGAACTCTGCATTACCACTGATATTACAAATCCAAATTCTGTATAAATTACCCATAGAAAATCCTCCTCCTCTGAAAGATTTAATAGCAAAGCTGCATAGAGTACCTATATATTAACAGGGCTTTATTAAAGATACAGAACACATTATGTAGTATTTACTGCTTTCCTACAGCACATTATCATAAGCACTTGCACAACAACATATAATTTAAATCAATAGCAAAGTTCTCATTGATACCATTGAAAGCAGCTTATACCCTAATTTACTAAAAGCACTCATTTGCAGTGAGTGTTTCTGTTATTTGTTGGAATTAGTTAAATCCTTCTGTATTAGGTTAAAATGTATAGCTTGTAAATCCCGAAGGGCCTGCTATAATGACAGCAACCAAGAGGTGATCGAGAAGCCTTGTCAGAAAAAGGTGCAACACTCCAAAGGCAAGAAGAGATCTTGCTCAATAGCAAAGCCAAAGCCAAGAACAACTGCATGGGCACTATAGCAGACAATCAACAGAGTGGTCAAAAGCAGGTGGAAAGACCAGGACAGACAGAGATCATGAGGTCAAAATCAAGGACTAAAGGAGGCAAGACTAGAAACTAGTAGTCTGGAAGAAAATGGCAGAGGTAAAGCAATGAGGCATACTGAGTAGCAAACTGTCTTTGATGTCTTAATTTACAAAGGCAATGCTCAATCACGCTCCTAACCCAGTGTTTGGCTTAGCTCATTAGACTCCTCGATTGCCAGAGAAGCTGCCTGCAGAGAGCTGTTGGGCTGATGCTCTAGGAAGAGGCTCAAAGTACTCAATCACATACCTGGCTGAAGATCAGGATAAAGCTTTAACACAGCCCTTTGTAGCAAAGATAAATAATGTAAATCACTTAGCAGCCTGTCCTGTTAAAACATTCATTAACATAGAAGGAATATCAGTTTCATAATATTTAGGTGCCAAATAGTAAACATTCTTCTTGCATTGGTAACATTTAAACTGGCTCTCTTCCATCACAGGTATCAAAAGGAAAAACAAAAGAGTTGCTGTGTTATGACCATTCATATTTGTTTAATGAACCAGAAATTACTGCTGTCCAAGTCTTAATGTTTTGAAGACAAGTCTATACTGCAACTGAGGAAAGCAGAGAGCACATACTGCTACTGAACACGTGAAAACCAAGCAGAATACAGGATAATAGCAATTCACCTGTTTGTGTCATGTCATTTTATGATGAATTTCACAAAAAACATCCTCTGTAGGATTGCACTTTCAGTCCCCTTCTGACATTTATGCCTTGCTGAGGGATTTCAACCACATTTGAGGAAGGCAGAGACCTCAGTGGTAGTGAACTTACAACAATAAATCAGGAAGGATGCAACACAGAATCAGATAAATCATTACATATTAAGGGATCCACCAAGGTCACTGGAAGGATTGTTTTCCAAGTTCAGCTAAATGTGATCTAATTCAGTGTTATTGAGCATGAAAACCAGACTCCTGTCATCTTCACAGATATTATAGAATCCTGGAATGGTTTGGGCTGGAAGGAACCTTAAAGCTCCAGCCCCCTGCCAGTGACAAGGACACCTTCTCTAGACCAGTTTGCTCAAGCCCCATCAGGTACATTCCCACTGGTGGTTAATCCAAAGTGTATCTTGCAGTACCATAAGACTAGATAATGGGCAGGTAAGTCCCCTGGTCCTTTTGCCTTTCAGAAATGCTTCTCCAGAAGATCACGTTTGGTTTTGGCCTTCAAACTGGGCAATCTGTCAGTCTTTGCTGCCAGCCACTCTAAGTGCCAAGAATCAGCCTGTTTTGTGAGCACCATGTAATTAGACTTATCTCATTTGGATTGAGATATTCAGACTGCTGAACAAAAGATTTTCTCCTACTTCTTTTTGATGGTTTTCTATGCTGCTGTCATCAGAGAATTCATTAATAGCATTGCAGCCAATATGGTCCAAAGCTATGAAACAAGAAAAATCTGTAAGAAGAGGCAATAACTTTTATTATATTACTTAGTGCAGAAAAAGCTCGATAAAGAGAAAGCACACAAGCATCGTGCTCACAGTCTGTTCATCAAGACATGATCAGAACCATTGTTCAAGACGACACTGGCCTCTGGAACTAAAATAAATGATGTTATTTAATACTCGTGTTACAGCACAGATCAGTCAAGATTAGGAAACTTATTTTGCTACTTTTGAGTTCTAAGAGTTGTAGTTACTTTACATCAGTAGTTTTTCCTTCCCTCATCTTTCAAGGCCACTTCTGGTGCCCTTGAAGGGTTAGAATTGGCATCGCTCTGCTTGTTTTAATGTATTAAGTGTATTTCAGGTTTCTAATTGCAGCAAAAGCTGTTAAAATATTTCCAAGTAGAGCTGATAGAGGATATAAAATGACTCTTTACCACCCGGACTTTCTAAAGCACTGCAAAGAACTTCAAATAAAGAGTGGCTGCTCCCGATGGACGCTTTCACGCAGCAGTTACCTCCCGTTTTCACTGCACCCAGGAGTGCATGCCATTGTGCTGGGATTAGCTGGCCACGTTAACATCTCTGCAATCACAACAATCACTCCAGAGCCTCCTATTCAGGCAGCTGGGAGTGATAAAGGTCAGGCTCAGCGTGCTCTTTCCCAATTATTCTCCAGGCTGGCCGAGCAGTAGCAGCCAAGAGCAAACACACTGCCCAGTGCTCATGGGCTGGCTTTAACGTGCGGCTAAAGTGCAAGAGCTGCTCAGCTTCTCTTTAACATCTTTAGGTTTAATCACTGCTATTTTTAAGAGTTTGGATGATTGTTTAAAATCTACTTCCTCGAGGCTCATTTTGGTGATTGAACCACTTGAAGGGTGACAGACCACAAAGGAGGCAGCTGGACCCTGAGACTGAACTTTTAAACTGAAGAGCTGGGAAATACTAATCCTAGAGCAAGCAGAAATGGATTTCTGCGGGTTTAGGGGGCCTGAATGATCAATCAGTGCACAAAGGACTTCTTCCATTACTAATGTGGTTTTGCTGGGAATAATATATGTAAGAAAAATGGAGTTTTTAAGCCTTTCTCCAGAGATCCACTGCTTCTTGGAATTACTTGACTGCAGCGATGGTGATGAAGAGGAAATACTAGTCTGTGGAGAAGATTTTGAGCTTAATCCTTTTGATGGCTTGCCTTACTCTTCCCGTTATTATAAACTCCTGAAAGAAAGAGAAGAACTCCCAGTATGGAAAGAGAAACAGACTTTTCTGGAAAGTTTGCTTCATAATCAAGTTGTGATTGTGTCAGGAGATGCTAAGACTGGCAAGAGCTCCCAGGTCAGTACAACATACATGGCTGGGGGGGGTGCGTTTAATTATTATTAGAACATTTAATGCTGCACACCTATTATTACTATTTTATTAACATTATATATTTTGAAAACAGCAAAATCTTTTTGCCATGAATTTACTATTCACAGCTGTTGTCTTTTACTTGTATCAATATCCAGATTTATATTCTACTAGTATCTGCTTTCTGTTAGTAGTAGGGCTGTTGCCATGCTGAGTACAGTATGGTATTGCCTTATAATAACATCCAGTTAAGAGGTCAGCCGTGGTGTGTGTACACATTGAGCTCAGAAGTTCTCAGTGTAGAAACAGATGTGCAGCCATTTATAGTGATCTGAGGTATTAAGGCCAGAGAGAGAAAGTGAACTACAGAAGGTGAATAAAGATTAATGTGGACAAAACCAGATCTAAAATATATGTATAAGAGCATGCATTTAAATAACATTCTGCAAATACTCACCAACAATTGACACTGACTTTACATTTTTCCTTTACAAACCATTTCTGTTTGGTTGATGATGTCTTTTGAGCTTAATGGTAAGCTGAGCAGTCAAGAATGACATTTCTCAGGCTCTATTTGTCTGACACAGTGTCATAAACAACCCACAAAAACCTCAAACTGCAACTTCTTTAGTACTAAATACTAAACTTACAAATATCGAGCCCTTTCTGAACCCTGAAGACCAAATGCACTAACTACCATAGTTTAAAATTCAGAGCCAAATACACACATAACCTTAGAAAAATCCTGTATAAAACATTATTGCATCTACCAGTATGTGCACTGTAAATTTTTGCTCTGTGTATCACATCACATCTCAACTTGAAATCCTATCCAATACATACTTTCAAATGTAATACAGAATGTATCAGCTGAAATCCTTCCCGACTGAAGTTACAGTTGTATTTCCTTCAGAGAGGCCGAGGCTAAGTGTAAAATATGCAGGACTTACTGATAAAATACTAATACAACCTGAAATAAATCTTTCCTTCTACATTTGGCCGGGCACTATTTTGCTCATTTGGAGAATTTCATTGCCTTCTCCTTAACGATGACCAGTCATAGAATCATAAATGATTCGGATTGGAAGGGACTTTAAGGATCATCCAGTTCAACCCCTTTCCACAAGCAGAGATACCTTCCACCCTCAGAGTAAAGAGTTTCTTCCTAATGTCTAAACTTCCTAAGTGTAAGCTTCCTAGTTTCTAAACTTGCCATTTTATCCTTTTTTTCGCCCACCATCACTCTGAACACCGAATGGAAATCATAAACTCTGCAATGCCTGTCTTGGATTCAATACATATTCTTACTGGAAAGTGTGTTTGGGTTCTGATTAATGCTATATCAGGAAAGAAATACAGTGGATTTGAAGGCAGGTCATAAGAGAAGGTGAAAAAAGTCCTCAGGGAATGAAGGATTGAAATCAGTAGGGCTCCTTCTCAGGGAGAAGTAATGGCTTTTCCCTCACTTCAGCCAAGAGCAAATGCTTGTTCAAAGGATATACACTTTACAGAACTCAGGTTAAAAGACATCACTGAAGCCAAGATCTCAATTTACTCTAAACACACAAATAGCCACTAGGACTATCAAATTCTGTTGTAATAATATAGAACAACCTCAGTCTGTTACCACAGCAAGCAGAGAATCTTCAAGCGTTGTAAGTCAAAATACTGTTTATGAGTGGGATCAGGAGAATACTTCCCTGCAGGTAAAGCTGTAGGATAGCTACTGCTGCAGGGCATCCCATATCTGCCAGAGACTTTGTGCTGGACACTGCTAGAGATCACATATTGAACTAAAGACATCTTACTTCTCACTGGAAATTCTGCATTCCTATAAGATGGATCCACACCTATCTCATGCTGGGAATATTTTTTGGAGTAAAAAGTCTTTACCCCTTGTTATTGACTTTAACTTATACAAAGCAAACTTTGTGTAACACTAAACTCCTTGCTAAGAAAGGGTAGCCATTTAAATTGTCCTTAACCAAGTTTAACACATTGCTGGCTAATTTTTAGGCGTTTCTAGAAACATAAATAGCTATAGAGAAATAAGTGATACATGGCTCATGCACCCAGGTTATATATGTTGATTAAGTCAAGGATTTGAAACCTAAAACATTCACTACAATAATATTCATAATGTAATTTTACTTTCTCTTGACACATTCATATTTTCTAGTGTGGATTTTCTCCTGTAACTATATAAATTAGAGAGCTACTGTATACATTTCTGGAGCTGCTCAGTTTAAGTTATGTTTGCTTAGAGAGTAATTAATCTGAAGTTACATATATTTACTATGGCATTTGTCAGTTTGAAATCCTCTTCTTCCCAGGACATGTTTCTCATGTCAAGCACCTGAATATGACATGGCACAGGCAAATTTGCTGTTGAGCCAGCTGAGAACCGCCCAATAACAACTGCACTAACAGTGCTGGATCCATCAGCAGATGCTTAACAATGACACTGCCAGTGTTACATGCTCCTCAGAGGCCAATTCTGTCCCTTCTGCACTATATTCAAACTAATCTGAGCCCAGTTGAGAAATAGGAAATTCCCAGGTGATCCTCCTAGCCCTTGTCACTCCAACTCTTGACTACAGAAGAAAGCCTAGGTCTTGACATGTATCAGGGCAGACCATTTCTGTTCGGTGCAGCAGTCACGCAATGGGCGCTCAGGTTGTTTTAGTTCTGTCTGCTTCTTTTGCATTACAATCTCTGCTAAACAAGTCAAATACCAGATACATCTTTTCTTATTTACTCACAGATCCCTCAGTGGTGTGCTGAGTACTGCCTCTCTGTCCGCTATCAACACGGTGCAGCTGTATGCACCCAGGTTCACAAGCAGACAGCGGTGCGGCTGGCACTGCGCGTAGCTGATGAAATGGATGTCAATGTTGGTCATGAAGTGGGGTATTTCATTCCGTTTGAAAGCTGCTGTACGACAGAAACTATCCTGAGGTTTGTGTCTGGGTTTTAATTCAAACTAACCTGTAGCTTAGAGTTGTTTGCAGCTGACAGCACTCTAACCATTCATTGCACTGCTGTGCTAACGTGGTCAGGACAGATAACCTAACAACCGTGGGGGAACACTGCTACAGCTGCCACAGATCTTTACATACAGTATGAAAACAAGATAACCCCCCAACATTGCTTTATAAACTTGTGTATAATATTGTAAAGTGCAGATACTGAAAATTAAGTAATGAAGCATAAGCTGTAAAAGGCTTGAAGGAGGTATTCTGTGCTGAACTGTAGTAGAGATTTAAGTGGGCAAGGTTATCATCTGTGCAAAACTTCCTTAAGCACCTCAGTAACCTCCGTATCATTCTACTTGTGTTTTCTCTACTTTCCAGGAGCCTTCATTGCCATAAGAGAACATGGGATAATTTATCACTAAGTAAAGCTGGAATTTAAAAGCAATCAAAAATCATGGCTAGAGAAGGGTATACTCAGTAACAAGAGGAAAAAAAGCATTTAGGAGGATTTTTAAGAGCTAAGAAATGCACTTCATATATTAAATACAGGCAGGTGACAGCAGCAACAGAGGGATTCAGATTTTTAGCTTCTCTGAAAGTTAGATTTATTTTCCCTGCTTCCTTAATATGTCAGGCACAAACTCTAAGATCTGGATCCTAAACCAGTCACTGATTACCAGTGGAGAAGAGGATACTCACCACTTCTGAAAGATCAAGTTCTACTGCTCTTCCTTTTGTGTGCCCTTTACAAATCACTCTGTAAACCTCATCATGCAGCACATCTTCTTGCAGCTGCTCCTGATATGAAAGGGAAACAAATCCCATCCTCTCATGCATCGAAACCTGGTTCAAGAATCCAAAATCCTGCTGAGCAAGAGCAAAAAATAATAGAATTAAAACACTTTCAGTATCAGTGGGAATAATAAGGATAAAGTGAGTAGAGCCTTACGGTGTGAGAATGATTTGGGTTGGAAGGGACCTTAAAGCTCATCTGGTTCTAACCCCTTGCCAATGGCCAGGACATCTTCCACTAGACCAGGTAGCTCAGATTTAAACATGTAGTTGAGACTATGATAACATCTATAGAATAGACTCTCTGTTCTTATCAAATCTTTCTTATCAGAACAGAAAGGACCACTCCATCTCCAAGACCCTGAATTAATTTCTTACAGCCACATCTGGATATTCCAAGCAACTTTGCACAGAGTTTTCTGTTTGTTTGTTACAGATACTGTACAGATGATATGCTACAAAGGGAAATGATGTCTACGCCTCTTCTGAACTATTACGGTGTTATCATCTTGGATGATGTGCATGAAAGAACTGTTGCAACAGATGCATTACTTGCCCTCCTTAAAGATGTCTTGCTATCAAGACCAGAACTAAGGCTGGTAATACTCACTGCCCCTCACATGTCCAGCAAACTGCAACAATATTATGGCAGCGTCCCCCTCATAAGAGTGGAAAGCAAACACCAAGCAGAGGTTGTCTACTCTTGCAGCATTCAGAAAGACCCTTTTCTGTCTGCACTAAGACTGCTCTTTGAGATACACCATTCAAAAGAGAAGGGAGACATCGTCGTCTTTCTGGCATGTGAACAAGTAAGTTATTAACCAATTTCAATATGTCCAATTTTAATCAAGAAATTATTTACATCTGTGTTTTTATAGGACCTATAATATCTTGATAGCAGTATGGAAGACACCAGACACTGCCAGCAGGTTTTATCATTTCAGGTTTTTCCTACAAAGAAGTTATGGTATACATAACAGTGTATTATCTGTACAGAATACATTAATACAAGGAACTATCAGATTTTCTGTAGCCCTAAGCAAAGGCCATCATCCTCCTGTATGATACAAAAAGTAGCAAAGGCAATATACAGGGACAAGGGTACAGACGCAGGGAGTTAATATATTGCAGCTATTCTGACATCAGGCATAAGACTCTTTGTGTTATCCCTGTTCTGTAGGAAGGGATACAGGTCCTGTTTGTATAAATGCCCTTCTGCACATGAATGTTTTTACCTTTGACCTGCCTACAAGGATTTTCTATGTGCATTCTCCTTTATGGCTGCAAACTTCCCAACCATTTGTGTACACAACAGCAGGAGGCAAACATCACTCTGGAGGTGCTACAGATGATCCAGGAACCTGCATGGGCTTGGCTATTCTAAATAGGGGCATCTCTGAATCCCTAAAGACAGCATTGGCATTCTAAATTCACTGCTGCCAGGACTGCATGATCAGGTCCGTTATAGCTGTCGAAGCAATCTGCCCATCAAAGATATATTTTAAGACTTAAAATGATGATAAATTCATCATTATTATTATTTATTTCCTGATAGTGATCTCCAGCCTTCCACTTTGAATTATTGAATCTGCTTTAGAACAACAAATTCACCTTAGCTCCAGTAAATAATGACTTTTCACAAGCAAAGATAAACTACCATGAACTACCCAGATACTATTGCTTTTCATTGCAACGAGGGGGGTGGGTATGTAGCACTTTTAATAGTGTTAATAATCAATTGTAAACTTTATAGGCACAAATTTTATAGCTGATGAACTAATAAATTTTCCTGTATCAGTTCCCCTATTTAAAATAGGGGCAATGTTAGAGAGAAAAAAGAGTCTTTGCACTTCAAAAACTGGGAGGAAAGTTTTATTTCTGCTTCAACTGATGGGCAAATCCCCCACAATACTAAAATAATAATTCCTTTCTTGCTGTTAAGAGATTACGTAGTTTTCTCTCTCACAAAGAACAGAACACTCATTATGAACTGTTACCACACAGTTCACATCCCATGCATTCCTGCTTAACTGTGATTTAAAGTTTCATTTTGCTAATGGCTCACTGTTCCCCAGCACTCAGCTGTCTTTTAAACTGAACAAAGATAAGAATAAACTAAGAACATGAAGATTGATGCACTGCCTTGGTGCCAGCCTTGCAATTGGATGCCACTGTTATACCTTTATGAGGATTTGTATAGAATCCTTTCAACCTATATCTACTATAAACGTAGTCTCATCCTCAAGTAGAAACTCAATCTGGTTTTTCAATTCTGAAAGATGCCTGCTAGTAAAAATGCTTTTGAAGAAAAAGAACCCTTTCAAACTGCACCAGTCTATGAATGATTTCTGTATGCATTAAAATGAAGTCATTCACCACAAAAATGATTTTATATAAAAGACTAAAATAACAAAAAAAGAAACCTTCTACCATTCATATTTGACCTGTGAACTTTGTTTTAAAGGTGGTGTTCCATTATCACAGTTTAGGGATATTACTAATAATTGAGGGTGAAAGGGGAAACCAACCTCTATTTTTAGGCACACAGTAAAAACACGACCTTTACTTCAACATACACTGACAGAGCAAGGTATTGCTCTTAAGACACCAGACAGGCTTCTGTATAGAGCTCCACAGGACAGGCCACCACATAAGAATGAAAAATAAAAGGATTTTCAGTATAATGGCTTTGATTGCCTTCGTGTCTCCCTTTCTCCACCTTCTGGCTAGACGCAGAATAGCTTCAAAGAACAAAAGAACTGAGGAATTTGGTGTCCCTCCCTTTCCACACGCACACAGAATTTAAATGAAAGACATTTCTAAGAATTTCAACACCGATTTAACCACCATGTTCTAAACATCAGTTTGCATTTTCAAGAGGTGTTTGCTGCAAATGTGCAGTCTTCTTAAAGCTACTTCAAAATTAGAAAATGCCTCCAAAGAATACATTAAAGTGCTTTACTGGTCTGGTAAATAAGCAAACCTGAAACAACCAAAGAGCCCCAAATTCTGAAGTGTTATGTCTCACAAGGAAGGGAAAACAACAAACACAGGCAGAAAGCATTTTCTTGGTTGTAGAATATTCTTCTACTATGCCTCACAGAGATAAACACGAAACACAAACAGTAAAAGCATCCTTCCCTCAGGGATAAACTACCGTGTTCAAAAGCGTCTTCCAACTCCACAAAGAAAAAGATCAAAGCAGCGAATAGTAGTACTGAAATATCAGTGTAATTTTGCCTGGGAGAACTTAACATACACAGAATCATGAAAAACGTGTTCCCTGACACATACAACATATTTATTATAAAGAAACATCAGAACAGTGCTGTTGCCTGGCTTAAGCAGAGATGATAATGGCAAGGTAGTTCAGCTAATATTCTGCTTTCATATCCCCTAGCAACTAATTACAGAGCAGCACAGTGACCTTACAGCATGCTAAGCTCCCAGCTGGCATCAGACAGCAGATCCAGTACCTGGTTGAGGGGAAGGAGGAGGAGCAACTGTGAGAGCCATCATTGAACACAAAGTGCTATTCTTAAATCACTGGTGAGCAGCGTCCTCTGTGGCTGGCCATGTTTTTGCTCCTGTACACAGGATGAGCACAGGCATATGATCTGGCAGGCAGGTACAATTCCCTGCCCCAGCCTTACCCAAGCAGATCAGGCAAGACAAAGAATTACAATAGTACTTGGAATGTACTGGCCAAAGAATGCCACAGATGGTGACAA
>JANHGB010008304.1:1598-51348 GCA_026283785.1 Coracopsis vasa
CTCTGCAACCACAAGCTGTAACAGCACAACATGCAGCACTGTACACACAAATAATGCCATCTGGGGCTGCTAATGAGTTATTTCACAATTCAAAGGCCACTGCTCATTTGCGTCATCTGTCAAGGGAATGTCAAAGATGGGAGGAGGCATTTTCCTTCCAAAGCTGACTTATTTTGATTAGCTTTCTTATCTCAGCTCAGCTGAATTTTGCACAGCAATTAAACCCTGCTTGGGATGCCATCATAGAATCTTAGAATGGTTGGAAAGGACCTTAAAATCATCTAGTTCTAATGCTGCTGCCATAGGCAGGGGCAGGTTTGACATCAGAATAACTGTAAGATGCTTCTGTTGGAACCTTTGCCAGCCAAGGCTTCACAGCACCCAGCCGTGTTTCTCTTAGCACTGTCCACAGCCTTAGCGGAAAGTGAAAGGAAAGCTACAGCTGGCAGATCGGATATGCCAGGGGAAAAAGGGAAGTTATTACAAGACTCGCATTCAAAGTGCTGTAGGAAGTCATGTCCATAACATACAGTGATAGATGGCTTAATGAGAGGAACTGGAGTTCAGAGGTAGAATCCATCAATTAGCACTGGAAGACTTCTCTCATCTGTAATATTTCAAGTCTACAAGAACTAGCAAAATCTTTCATTTGTTTTATGGCAGCAGGAAGCCAACATCCTGAACATATGAGGGCTGAAGTACATTTTTCCACTTGTTATCTTTAATCAATACAATCACACTTAACATGACAACCTACAGATTTCCACCACCTAGAGCTACACATTATTGTGTGAAACCACATGCATATGTCATCATATCAGCACACACGACTTTTTCCTTCTTGTTTCACTTGGCTCCTCCAAGTAAGTACTTCAGCTTTTCCTCGAAAATAGAAAAAAAAAAAAGAGAAAGAAAAATACAGACATTTCACTGTACCACTGGTTGAAAAAGAGCAGCTCCACTTGGAATTGAGCATGCATGCACTATTGTATTTAAGACCATCAGACAACAGCACAGGTATAGGGCTGTTCAGTTCCTTTCCACCATAGATAACAGCATCATATAACCTATTTTAAAACACATCATTATCTTTAAACTGCCTAGGATTTTTGCCTTTGTTCTCTGAGAAGGCTAGCTTTGACTGTAACTACTTTAATGGATAAAGGACATCTCATTTTTAGCTCAAATTAATTTCTATCTAGCTTGCATCAATTTCTTCCTGTGACAACATTGTCCTCTAGCTTAAATAGCTGGTTTGTTTTTATTTTAACCAGCCTTACTACACCACTCAGGTAATTTTTTATATGTAATAAAAATAGGGAATGCTTTACTTAAAAACCATTTTAATATTAAATCGTGAATTTAATCCCTGAATTGAAGAATTGAGGTTAGATTTGACAGGTGATTCCCTTCAAATAAACCTTGCAGTACTTGGGTGTTGAATAAAATTTCTGCTGGATTCTGTCTTTGTTCCTCTGACTCTTTCTTTCCACGTAAGACACTGAATATCCCTCTTCTTTAATCTTTGCACAAGTTTAATGTGCCTCCTTCTTCTGCACAAGAAGAAAAGAATCCAATTAGAGGTTGCTTTCTCCCCACCCACAGCCTGGTGTTTCTCACTGCATGTGAAAGATTAGGTTTCCTGTTCCTGGTTGAAATACTTCTGTGAACCATTTTGTTTCCACAGCTGCTTCCTCATTCTCATAATACAGAACAATAAGCATTAAAGAATAAGAACAGTTTGATGAGAAACATGTTAATCTCAATCAGCCTGCAGTTTTCACCTCAGTCATCTGTCATGATTGACAACATTTCCAAAATAACTTGTGACTCACACAATTACAAAGTAAAAACTTTTCAAAGTTTGTGCTATTTGAATATCTGATATACAGGTTCTTCGGTGATCTGTAACATGTCTAGAAATAACCTTTACATGTATTTTTTCTTGCAGACTTTTCAAACCAATATTTTGCTCTGAATAATGCAATTACTATTAGCTTCTTGGTTTTACTTTATAAAGAATAATATAAAATATCTCGAAACTAAGTAAAAACATTTATTTATTATAACACAAGAAACAGTATAGGAAAGAGAAATAGAAATGAGAAAACAAATGGATAACAAGCAGAGATGAATATTTCTTTTCACAGTTCAGAGACTTTAACAAACTTGGCATCAAATCTGTTCTTAATTCCCTCCATTTGTTCAATGCCCACTTCTGTACTCTGATGATGCTGTATTCTGACCAAACAGAACAGAAGTTGCAGCTCAAATCTGAAATAAATTATTTGGGCTAAAATGTGCCCCTTGGTGGAACTCAGATGAAATTTCTCTTCCCAGTTATTTGCTGTGACTCATTACCATGATATTTTAGTATCCTTGGTCCAGGAGCCACTTGGTGAAGTTAAATGTCAGAAAGATAGATGTCAAAGCCTGAGATAGTCATGCTAGAATCTTTTTATACTCAGTGGAAAGAAATAGGCTCTGCCAGGAAATGACTGATCTGATCATTTAAATGTCTAACTTACAGTAGAGGTACCCTGTCTCAATTTGTGGTGTCTTTATCTGCAGTCTTGCCAAGGTGGAGTTAAGTGCAGGTTTTTTACAGGTGAGGATATGAAGCAGAAAGACTGCTCCTAGATTTTAGCTTTGAAAAACCACTCCAGTTCCAAAGGACCTGCAAATCCCCCAGGTCCCTGCCAAGGCACAGCATGAACTGTATGTACAGCTTTTACAAGCAGGCTGCACTCAGATGGTGCTCAGTTGCCTACAAAGCCCATTTGCCTACCAAGAGTCGCAACACTGATGCTTACGCAAACCTGGGCATACCTTCTGTTTGTCTTTCACAACGGCAATAGGAATAGCTAGGTGGAAGCTTACACTTCAAGTATATTTTGGAATGCCATAAGAACCAACTATATCTATGTTTTCTCACTGATGATACACAGATTCTATATTTGGTACTTATTTTAAGGCCAAAGTTAAGCTTGCTCATGAGTCTAAATGCAGTTTTGTAAACACTGCTCTAATTTTCTTCTCGAAGAGTGCCTGCAGGGTTAGCTCCTCTAAACTTATATGAGTTAGGCAGCTGAGTAGCTATAGTAGACAGGTGAACTACCATCAGAATAGCTCAGGACAATAACCCATGATTAGTTCCTTTACTTCCTGTTAGTTTATCTAACATTCAGAAAATTAATTAAATTCCCAAATTCAGAACTTTAATCAGTAGTTTGAAATTGACAGGCTTGAGGAGTGGACCTGTGCAAACCTCATGAAGTTAAACAAGGTCAAGAGCAAGGTCTTACACCTGCACTAGGGCAATCCCCAATTTCTATATAAACTAAGGGATCATCATTGGATGAACTGATTGAGAGCAGAGAAGGTTTGGGGGATGCTGCAAATTGGATGGGGTTTTGAGCAATGTGATCTAGTGAAAGGTCTCTCTGCTCATGGCAGAGGGGCAGAACTAGGTGTTCTTTCAAGGTCCTTTCCAACCCAAAACATTCTGTGATTCTATGAAATTAGAGGGAATTCTGACTTAGGTAATTACTAAAGTCTGCAGATTAGCAAGAATTTTTATTCTTGAATGCTAGTCCATTACAGTTGTACTGAGGAAAAACATATTTTAAACTCCATTTTTTTTAAAAGATCGCTTTTAATTGCTTATGGCTTTTTTATAGGAGTTAGGAAATTCTACGAAGTTCTGAAGCAATACATTAATTACTGATACAAAAATAAAGAAATGAACATTTTACAAGGAAATCGAATATTAGAAATAATACCTGTTATGTGAGTAGTCCATGAGATTAACATTTAAGCTTTTATGCTTATGGCTTTTCTGAATGCAAATAATGCTATGTGATCCAGATTCATTTGCTTTACATGAGTTTTAAGAACTGTTTTATTTGAAGAAAAAAAGCTAAAATGGGTTCAATTTGCCTTTTCACATCTTAACAAATGCTTTATTATGTACTTAATTTTTATAGTTCGGTCTTCTGGATGTTAATACTTGCTTTCAGGCTCTTTAGTTGCCAATCTATTGTTTCTATGCTAGTTTTTCTACTGCTTTCTTCTTCTTTTTTTTTTTTTTTTTTTTGTATGCATAGTCTGTCCAGATGAGTGTTTTAGTCCCCCGTGAACAGGGGAAGGGAGAACTGAGAGCAAAACAGAAAGAATGCAAGGAGTAGAACACCCTTCTCTTGACCTGGTCTTTCATATTAAACTTATTGGGACATTTAAAGACAGTATTTTAAGAGACAGTGTTTTTAAAGAAAATGTAGTTCTGTAAAGCTGCTTGGAAAATTTTCGGTAGAAAACTTCACATCAGAAAAAAGCTGACCAAAATAAGCTGTATGCTGATTTTATTAAACTTTTGATTTAAAGTAAGACTTAAAAAACCACACCACAGTGTCCTGTCTTAACAGGTTTTGTGTGAAATATTTCACAATTTAGAATGACTTTTCCATTCAATATTTTGAAATTTCTTTTATACTAACTGTGTCATATAATGGAGGGCACTAAAAAGTTAAAATCCAAACAACATGTTATCCTGCCAATACTGACACAATAAAACCAGACTGGCCACCTAAAATAAATGGATTTGTAATTAAGGTGGTTAAGAGGATAACCACCCTCCTACCCTAGTTCTCCATCACAGTCAAAAAAGTGTCAAGTTAAGTGTTACTATATTCCAGCGCCTGCTTGCCCTTGTGCCAGGGGGGCGAGAAAAAAACATAAAAACTTTTCACAGTGTTCTTTATCTTATGTCATTATCCTTATGCTGCCTTAGGTCATTAAAATAAATGTTTGGTACTTGGGTCCATTTATTCTATTGTCAGTGATGAATGTATCTGCTTGATTTAATTTTGTATGCATTGTATATCACCTATTGTATGTTTTCAGGTTTGTTAAAGAAGTACTCCATCTTCTTTCAAAAAGCTATAAGCATGATATCTTTTTTATTTTTTATTTTTAATGATCTTATTTTAAAAGTCATGCTTTTTGCTTAGTGAATGGTAAATACTAAGTTAAACCTGACCGTACTCTTTTGTTGTTACTTTTGTACAGTTTGATATGTTCTCCATGCAGAAAGGGAGGTCAAATTGTCCTACATATCAGGAAATGTGAGCTTGGACTTACTCTTCCTCATTCTCTCCTCTCCTTTCTGTCCTTCTCACAACATTGATTTAAGGCAACTTCTATCTCCCTTCCTCATTTCTCCTAAATCCAACTCAATCTATGTTGCTACATCCCTAAAACAATTTAGTGTTTTCACAGAGAACAATGCTTTCACCCTTTGCAAAAATGCACATGGAGACAAGTTGCTTATAAGGGAAACTTAAACTAACCCATAAAGCTCTGCAGAGAAAGGGCAGTATAGTGGTCTGCTGAAACCCCTAAAGCTATCTCTTTGGTCTATGTTCAGTAAACCATGCAGGTCTCCCTCCTCCAGACAGCTCTGCTTTTCAGCAGCGATAGGAGACAGGTACACACTCTTGGCGCTGTTTAATCCCTTCCCACACTTCCTACTCCCTACATATTACCCCCCAAAACAGCATCCTTTTTCTCTGTTGTTTATAAGGAAGATCTCGTTTCCATTCCTGAACTAGCAATAAAAACCTTGCATCAAACAGCAATATTGACGGTATTTAACCTCAACTGCAGGTTGCCACCATTTCATCAACCTGAAAATTGAAACTGAAAAAAAAGTCAATATCTCAGGACTGCCACTGGGATTGCAGGGAGTCTTCCCTCTATAATAGAAGCAAAACTGGAGAAAGTTTTAAAATCATGTACTACAACATATCCTAAGAACATTAGTAATTTAGAGATGCTCAGTAGATGTATAGGTGGATGTACATATTATGTAGATTATACAAGAAATCACAGAAAGATTCTGCTAGACCATACTTCTAACTCAGTGTCCAGTAAATTCTTCCTTATGTTCACCTCAGGCTTCTCATTTCTTGAATGTATGCTGCTATGTGGGACTATATAGAGAGTCAGAACTTCACAAAACCCAGCAGTAATGACAGCAGCTTCTAGTCAGAATTTGTTAGCAGGAAAGAATTATTCTCCCAATCCCATTTGAAAAGGTTCTTCCCTCTATTGCTTTCTTATTTGTGAGTTTTTTTCTGAATTGTTCTGATGTTTTGACTGTGATGTGAAGAAATTAGTAATAACGTGAAATCTCATTCAAAAAATATGTAAAATAATTCCTGTAGGAAAAATATGCTGCATCAGAATTACTAAACTGCAAGAAAGTTCTTTGAAAGGTTCACTACCCTTAAAGACCTGATGTCAAACAATAGTTTGCATATGTCCTGGCAGTATGTTGTGGTTAAACCAAGACCAATTTCAACCTTCAGAAAGATAGCTATTGCAGTAGCTAGCTGTTAAATGCTGTTATTCCTGTGTGATCATTCTGAGATCACACCAGCAGCACACTGTACACAGTTCCCATTGATGTAGGTATGGGCTCACCAGTCAAAGAGATGGGTAATTCAAAACCTCACTCCAAACTGAAACAAACTCCAGGCTTTATTATGGTTCAAAAGCATTTAGACAACATTTGCTGCCTATTTCACATATCCTCACACTTCTTGGTCCTCTTTCTGCCAGTATTAAAAGTGACAAAATATTTTGAGAAAAGATCTCATTTTAATAGCAGCAGAATGGCTTTGAAATCTCAGGAGAAAAAGTTTCATTCTGAGATTTTCCAAACTGTTTTTTTGAGATTTAATTTTAAAAATATTTGGATGAAGTTCAGTGCTTACATCACAAGTTTTGTGTACATTTGTGAACGGAATTGAAATTCTGAACTCTGTAGTTCACCAAACTGGGAGTTGATCACCCACTAGTCTTACTGGAAAATTATTTTAATATCTGAGAAAACAGGATCAAAATAATTTCTACCACTTTTTTCTCGACTTATTTCCATTGAAAAGTTCTGACAAAACGAGCAATAGTTTTTAAAAATTGATGCTTAAGATAACATTTCAGGTATTTAATAGTGCTTTGAAAACTTCCATTCTTGTTGGCTCCACTTCAGGTTTCTTCTATTATGCACAGAAATACCTCAAACTCATTTACTAGCTGAGCTTTATGATGCTGAGTTACACAGAATAGTCATAGAAAAGCCTTAAGGATATATTTTCTTACTATCCTGAATATATCTGGGAGAGTGGCAGCTTTATTGGTATTTCTTACCGAGACCATTGAGCTTTGACAGGTGCTTGTACTTTGTCTAAGTTTTCAAATATTTTGAGATCATTGTAAACCTGACCTCAGACATTATCAGCAAAAAAATATCATGATCAGCAAACAACATCTTGGCATTTGCTGTTAATGATAATGTGGTATCATTTTGATTTCTCATTTGAATAACCCTCTTCATACTGATAGCAAAATAGCATGCAACTGAACAGGCAATGGCAGTACTGAAAGATGTTGCAGTAAACCAAACTGCTCTTAAATCCAAAGAAAAGAGGGTTGTTTGTACAAAGCACAGGATTGCTGACTTTGAAAAATAAGTTAACATTGAAAAGGCATTAAGTTATTTGGAGAGATCTGCAGGCTTACATGTCTGAGGAATACCTAATAAATGTCTAACAGCTAGCCCAAGTTATTTTTAAGCAGTACACTATTGCAGAAAGTTGTGAGCATTTTATTGCAACTCCAGTCAGCAACTTGGATTAGACATCCATCCCATATAGCTATATGTGTGTCTGGATTACTCTGCAGATGAGGTGTTCAGGCAGACTTGCACATTTATCAGCTCTGCAGGAACAGCTCATGAAGTTAAAAATAAAAAGTACTACGTATGTGATCAGTGTTCAAATTCTGCAAAACCTGTGTTTTGTTGGACATTTCTGTCAGTGTATCATAACATGTCACATCCCAATGAACTATAACTCCTGGAAGCCCTTATAAAGTGTCAAGGTCCACATGGTAACTTATTTTTTTCTTTATCAGAACAAATATAACATGGCAACAAGTTGCTGTATTGTAGGCCAAATGACAGATCTGGTTTCCAGCTGTCAGACAAGAGTTTCTTGTTTCTATACATTAGCATGCTAACCCAATACACAATATTTTATTTCTAGTATTAACACTATTCAAGGATCACTAAAACTGTCCTTTGCAGATATTGGCCAAAAGAGACGAGCAGGAGTCAGAGATCTGTGTTTATCTCTTACAAGTGGTCTTCTGCAGCCAATGGAGCTGGTGCAGTCAGGCTGCTCTCCATCATTTGTGCAATTACTTTGCACCATCACCTTCAAAAGTTTTTCTGAGAGCCCTTCTAAAAGTCTAGCTCAGTGTTGTCCCACAGATACACACAGACTTCACTCTAGAGCTCTGTGGACCAGCAGTGGTCTTCTGAATTCACTTTGGGGATCAGAGGCAAATCTTCATACAAAAGATAGGGATGTTTTTTGAAGTAGTACTGCTACCGGCATAGTCTGACTAGTGCCGTGTGATTGCAAACACCATTCATGCACATGCAGGTGTAAGCAAATGCATAACTGTTCCCAGGCATGATTCTTCAGATCAGAAAATCAAAATGAAAACAGAACAAATCAAGAAAATAGCAGGAAAAGAGAAAGAAATTAAATGTCCATGGCGACATCCCTTCTATAAACCATCCTGCTAGTCCTAATAATGCTAATCAGTCAGCCATCCTTCTGAGATAAGGTAAATAAGAAATAATATTAAGCAAGAGGACTGTGCAGATGTCTTTATTGCTGCATTTCTTGTTTTTTCTAAGTCTAGGGCTTAAATATTATTTTAATATAGCCCCTTGTATTTAATTATTAAAAGGCTTAATAACAGCAGACTACATCCAGTCACACCCAAAGGAGAACCTTCATGTTCATACTCAGATTTGTACCTTTAGCAATAAGACAATTCATTTCATAGCAAGTGAATTACAACAATAACATAAGAGAGAAAAATACTACAGAAACCATTTTTCCCAGTAATTCAAAATATGGTGTCTGTAGGTGAAATTATACTGTCACAAACATCTGATTTTTCTGTCTCTTATCAGTGACAGACAGTAGTTGTAAGAAAAAGATACCAAGTAAATCACTTCAGATTCCATTCTGTAACTCATATTGTATAAAGGCATGAGTGTGAGTGCAAAATGCTTTCATAACCTGTTCATCATCTTGCGTTTGGGGTTTGTTCTTCTGACAAGATTTGATACTTTTTATATTATTTTTTTGTACTATGGATTTTCAAGTGTTATTGTTCTGAGAGAAAATAATTGATTTAAATGGAATTTTAGAAAAAGAGATCTTTAAAAAGTATTTTATTATTGAATGCAAAAGAAAAAAAAAGAATGTTAATATCACAAATTCTTAAATTTTCATCACTTGCTTTTCTTTTATTCACCCTCTCAGTTCTGCTTCTTATTCACATGCAGTAGGGTAGGAAAAGCTAAAATAATATTCAGGCAAAATCTTCGATGCACTTATTTATTTATTGTCTTTCAGTGGCACGAAGCATAGTGAATTTATCCTTTTATGCTGTATTTGTAGATGTTCTTGAAGACAGAGTCCAAGCTAATGAGCATATAGCTAGTGGCTGTTTATCCGATTGTAGCACTCAGCAGATTTCTCTGTGGGGTATCCCTATGCCTCTAAATAAATATTTAATACTGTGTTACAGCAGTTCTGTATCAGTATATATGAAACTCACAACAAACAATGCCAAATTAGAAGCTGCTAACACAGATCGGCAGAGAATTTATGGGTGTCCATGCTTGGTTGGATTCTGCTTTGGTTTAGCATTATTTTTCAGGTTCTGAGAAGGTAAAGAGAAGAAAACCCCACCATCTTTGTGGTACATATTTTACAGCGTACAATAGGTATACATATTGCATGTAGGATATGTCTACAAAGAAGAATATAATCATAACTGGGTTCCCCCTCTCAAACTGGAAGGTGCATGGATTGCCACTAGACATGGCGTTGTGGCCATATGGCTCCTGGGTCAAACCTGGCACATCTTTGTTGAGTTTAAATACTGACAAAACGAGATCTTATGTGCCTGCAGCCATCTGGGCACGTATATTTCAAACCCTGCACAGCCTGCTAATTATTTCATTGAAACCACTTTTCAAATTAATCCTAAAAAAAAAAAATAAATATGATAATTCCGTCTGGTAAAGATGCCAAGCCCTGGCTAAGTACATTGAGAGAAACCTCACACTGATTCATGGCAAAAGCTTTCTTTTCTTTCACATCCACCGCACTACAAAATATGATTAATCTCTTTATTAGCAACAGAAATTCATGCTTTGATTTAGTTTCCTATTCATGGAAATGTCATGATTTTTGAGACTTCTTAAGCATTTAAAACATTCTCATGAAGGTACCAAATACTACAGCCAAAGGAGATTTTTCTGGACACAAGTGTTTAATCCTTTCTCTACTGGGCATTTTACTACCTGCTGATACTTGCAAAGAGATTTATACACAATTCATGAATGAATCCCAATGATCTTATTTATTGGTTTACAAGCACAGCAAACATCTGGAATATAGTCATAGGCTTAACACTGATATTCCTAACCTGTAAGGCAGACTTCTGATGAATCTCCCTCTCTGTTGATCAGGCATCAGGCACTCATCAGTCAGGTGGGGAAATGGCAGTCTCCGTGACATTTGGTCTGATCTTCCTTCTTGCTGAATTGCCATCTCTCATCTCTCATTTTTTTCTCTCAGGTTTTCTTCCCAATCTAATCTAAATCTACCCTCGTTCACTTTAAAACCATTACCCCTTGTTCTACTGCAGCAGGACCTGCTAAGATGTCTATCCTGTATTTCTCACAGGCCACCTTTAAGTACTAAAAAGCTGCAATAAGATCTTTCCAGAGTTTTCACTTCTCCAGGCTGAACAAGCCCACCTCTCTCAACCTTTTCTAATGGGAGAGGTGTTCCATTCTTCTGATTATTTTTGTGTCCCAGTAAGGATGCCCTGAGGGACACCACTTGTCATTGATCTCCATTTAGACATTGAGCCATTGACCACTATCCTCTGGATGCAAGCATCCAAACAATTCCTCATCCACCAAACAGTCCACTCTTCTACGTCTGCAGTGTTTTTTACAATCTAAGAGCAGATTTTTTTTCCCTTGTAAAGTCAATCCAATGTCACACATAAAACTGTCCCCTGAGTCATAGATACACCTGACTGGTACTACCCTACGTCTCTCATACACCACTGTATATTTTATGTTCAGGCAACTGAGTTGAATGAGAATTCTCTCTCTGTATACTCTAACCCTTCCCTGTCCACACATCACTAGCTGGAAAGCTCTTTGAACTTGGATATGACTTTGAAGCTTGGGTGGAAGGTGGAAGATTTGAGCAGGCAGTCAGACCAGATGACTTCCAGTGGTTCTTTCCACACTAAATTGTTGTATGATTCTAGCTAAGGATGCGCTTGTGAACTGCAATGATGCTCACAAGCTGAGTTTAGGTGAGCTTTCCAAACTGGCATAAATTGTTTGTTCTGAGTCTGTGTTACCATAAGCTGAAGTTAAAACTGATTCTTCTTGCTCTTCCCAGGTTTTGTAGACATTACTATCTTATTGCCCAACCTCCTATGTTACAGGCAGCACAGTCTCTGCCTGGCACTGGACTCAACTGCCTCAGTGCTTGTGTGCAGAAAGACCATGTGTTGCACATGCAGTAAGATTATAGCCCACATCACTTCTTCAGTGAATCTACTCTGCCTGAGGACATGATACAGCATCACTATGAAGTACCAATCTGTTTAGTGCAAATAGACCTGCATGTTCACAGTTCCCAAGATCTCTGGAACCCTGAAAAGGTCCTTAAGAGCAGACAGTCACTTAGGCCCTCAGCAACATCAAAAGAGCCCTTTGATCATTTCAGAACATGAAGCTTTGATTTCAGACTAGCAGCAGCAAGCTAGCAAAGCCATCTTTTTGTTGATAGCATATCTAGATAATTCTGTACTTAATGCTGCGTGCAGTGGATGTGAAAGTACCATGTCTACGGCGTCACCTTGCTCAAACAGAACAATTTGGAGAATAGTTTGCCATTTCAAAATTGTATGAGATAGCCTATTTTTTTTTAAGAAGTATATATTTTTATTGTTGTCTGCTCACATCTCATCTTTTATTTTACAGGCCCTGTGGACAGGGATTCAGATAAAACCCTGTGGCAGTCATGAGTAATGCAGATTTCTGGCTTTGTTGTTTTGTTAGTTGAAGCTCTTTAGGGACATGGTTCTGCAATATTAAGGTAAAATTCTGCAATATTAATGAGGCCTTGTCTCCCATTTCAGCAACGGATGCATGATGCTGCTAGAAAAGGAGACATAGCCAGAAAGACGTAAATTAACTTAAAGAAGACCTCTAAATGCCAGTCAGATTTCTCTAAAAATATTGCATTGCTCAGAACTATTTAGGATGAGAGTTTTGCAACTTTGACATTTTAATTCAGTCCTTGCCCAGGTAACTTCCCACTGACTTGAACAGAAAGAATCACTTAAAAAATATGGGGTTTGAAGAATATTGCAAGTCAGTAAATGTTTTGTGAAAGAATGTGTGTTGCTTTTGGAAATAGCAATGATTTCCCCAATACAGATGCTATAACATGAATGTTGTGAACAGAATGAAATTTTTATTATGACCTTAAATTGTTATTCATTTTTTCGGTTTATTCTTGTATTTGAGACTCCAAGCACTAAGTACTGTAATTAAATCCCTCTGAATAGTTTTCAACATGTTTGTTTGACTCTGTACTATGATCCATTTTCCAGAGCAAATGAGAGTAATAACCTTTTTTAATATTATGCTTTTAGATTGCCAGCTGTTCACTCTAATAGTAGCCTGTAATTGACTTTCTTAAGGATCACCTCCTTTAATCATGGAGTACCTGTGATTTTTATATTGGCTGTGTAGGCAGTTGGTGTATCAGCATCTGAACAACAGTCTCCTTTGCAATGACGGACTTGTTGTCTCCTTTCGGCACAGTAATACACATAGTGATTCAGCACAAATGACACAGCATAAATTGACAGTCAGTGTTATCCAAAAGTACACAGCTCCCTAGAAGTGTTTGAAAGCTCTCATTATTTTTACTCTGACATTTTATGGTCTTTTCAAGTACATTCCCACTAAAGCCACAGCTGTAACATTATAGAATAAAGCAGGAAAAAAAGAGGAAATATGAAAGCATTAAAGAACGCTATAAGAAAAACAATCAATGTAGTCCCTGGTTTCCTAATATTTATCTCTGCCTTCAGTGAAATACAGAGAAGAGAAATTTAATTTCTTAGTATCTGTCTCATAACAACAGCATCACACAAATCATCCAAGAGTACACAAAAATAAAGGAGGGGAAGGAAAAATAAAGAAAAAAGAAAACTCCAGAACACCATTTACTCTAATTAGCTGAATTTGGTTTAGACCCTATTCTTTCAGCCACGAAAATCTCCCCTTGACTTGCGAGAAGAAAAAGATATATGCTCACAGTGATGGCAGGGAAAGCAGCCATGGAGTGAGTTGCTTGGATAAATATTTGGAGCTGTTTGGATACTAGATGTTTGTCTGTAAATTTCCTCAGTTCAAGAGAGGTCTACCAGCTACAGTACATGCACATACAAGTCAAAAATCTGATCTCACACTAAGATCATCCTTTTCAATCATAAGGTTAGTAGAGTGTCAGTGAAACAAGAATAGGAATGTGACATCTACCAAAGCATGGCTGCTGTACAGGACATGGTAGAAAACTTCGCAGAAGACCAAGGACTATGTCTCAGAATTCTCTGCTCAGCCTTTTGGAGAATAAAAATCAGATTCCGGATCAGATGCCTGTTTCCTTTGGTGAAACAACTGTAGTTAGGTGCAAGAAATCAAATATTTTTCAGCTGAATAGAGAGAAAAAAATGTTACATCACAGCAGATAGTGGCTGGGAATGGACTACTTGCTAGAAGGGCCTGCTCAAGGCTTCTGAATAACATGAGCAAAGTATAATTGTGTATGGCTAACAATGAGGAAGGCCATGGGTGTATCTAAGCCCACTTTTGTGTGTTAAAAATCCAAAGTGATCTGGGGACCCAAGGCACTAGCAGGCTCCTCATTCTAAGTACTACATGGGTGTGATCAATGCCCAGCTTGATTTTGCATTTCTGCCTCTGCTGAACACAGATGCCAACTCTTTCTAAAACATGATATTCTTCATGGATAAGGAGAAAGGTCCCAGACCCTTGCCAAGAGCTAGGCTGGCTAGTCTGAAGCAAGTTTTTTGTGACAATGTAGATCTAGGTGATTTTCACGAAAATTGGCACAGCTTTTCAGCTCAGCCCCTACCCCCCATCCTTCCACTGTCTAGCAGTTTTTCATTTTCCTCTTCTCTGAAAAAGGCACAGTTGAATCAGTGATAATGATGGTGGAACAGAAACTCAGAGATCTTAGTGAAGAAACAGGAAACAGAATCTGAGCTTATATTCATCTTCCACATTAGGGCTTCAACCTAAATTCCATCTCTATGTTGAAGCACTGCTGTAGTATATATCTCAGATTAGATATCCATCCTCATCTTTCGTCTGCTGAGCAAGGTTACAAACATTTGTCAGGAGCAGCATGGAAAACCTAGGAGGGAAGCTAAGGACATTAAACAGCAGCTGAACAATTTGAGAAATTCAAGGCACACAAAGGATGACTGTGCATTCCTAAAGAGCTGTCTAAGCTGCTTACCAAGTCTTCTCATGGTCTTCAAGGTTTAACATCCTCAAGTGCTAGATAATAACGAAAGTATACCTTTGCTTTTGTTTTAAAATAGCTTTGTTCTCATATATTTAGGTGGTAACATAGTTGTATAGTCCCATATATCTACCTTGTTTGTTCTCATCTCAGGTCTTGCCTGTTTAGTAAAGGTGGAGAAAACTGGTGCAGAATCACCTTCTGCTTTTTCTTTTGTCATTATCATTGTGGTGCGATAAGGAAGTTTGTGATAAGGAAATTGAAAAGTAAGCAAAACAATTCCAGTATTTCACCCAAGAATGATGTCATGTATAGGCAAAGATGAAACTGATGACCTCAGGACTAAATGGGAGAATTACTTTTTTTTTCCAGATGTTAATTTTCTGGGTGGCCTCCAGAATTTTGAAGGGCATTTTTCCTATAGATAAAAGATCTTCCACAACAGATGGTGTCTTTTAACCCTCCCAAGTCTTTATATATCAGTGATAAAACCTTGGCAAAAACTGACATAACACTTCTTATGAAGTAGGCAGCTAGGTTCTTCCTGTCACAGTTTTTCCATTCGCCACTTTGAAATTTCAGGTAAAGAAGCTTCCCACAGGTCTTAACAATGGCAGTTTGTTGATACTACAACAGACTTGACCTAAAACATAGTTCATTTATGGTCCATTTCCGGTATAAAGTTATTCACGAGGATGATTTTTAGCTATTAGTAAGTTCATACCTTTAAGGGTGCTATATAAATGTTATACATGCAATATATAAAAATCTGTGACAAATCTTTACTATTTGTCTGTTTGTTGTTACCCATCACTCCCTCTCAAACTTAAATCCATACCATTCTAGTTGGCTCTGCCTAGGATCTAAGAATTTGAGCCGAGGAACCAAGAGATAATGATAACGGAAACATGCTTAAGCAAAATCTTTTAAGCTGTGAGAGAATGAACATAAGAAATTATTTAGAAAGAATGCAATGCCTGCAGAATTAAATTAGAAAGGCAGTGACATATAGTTCTTGTGTGAAAACATTTTGAGAAGAATAAAATGGTTCATGTGAGGAAATTGTAATGAAGAGAAGCATAATTAATTATTTAGGCAAACCAAAAGAAAATCAAAGTAAAATATATGGGGTCCTTCAGTGTGAGTAATTTATTTATAAGCAGACATGTGTTCTGAGACTGAGTGTCCACATTGGATTTGTGCAACTGTATCCTATTTAGTAAGATTTAGACTCCAAATAAACAAAACGTACAGCAGTTTTATCTCCAGTTCTGTGCAAGCACACTAGGGAATACAGATGTTCTGGCTTTACCTGGGAGTTCTGCTCCTGCTTCAGTTTGGACCCAGACTACAAGGCCTCAGATGGTAGCAGCATATTTTTGCTGGTTCTGAAACGTCAGTACTTTGTAGTGTCTTTATCCAGGCACAATTTTGGAGTCAAGGTGATATTATTTGACATAGATTTGAATATATACTCACAGATTTTTAATGTCTGGCAAATATTTTAAATGCAATATGTAGGTATTAAATATAATTTTCTTCAGAGCATATATGATGTAGTGTTTTCTTCAAAATCCATTATTTGAAACTTGAAATTTTCATCAAGAATGAAGCTTCCTCAAAAATGTCACCTGTGATGCTGAGACAATGCATGACACAAATGAAACAAGCTGGAGTTATCAAGGATGGATGCAAAGAGCAAGGGTTGTTAAATGAAGACTAGCATCCTTTAGGATTTCCAAGAGAACACAATGCTGTGAGCACTGGGGAGGAGTTGTACAGATCACCCTGTAGCTCCTCTTTTGAGATCTTAGAGAGTAGCTGGCTCTAACCTGTAATCAGTGCTCTGCAGTCCTCTGATAATGTGTGTGAATACAAAGCAGAATATCCCTTGGCTGAAATCTCATCTGTTCTCTGCTGTCAGGACCATTACTATCATATCTCTGTGTCACACAAGCTAAAAGAGAACAGATCATTAGATGTCTAGGGCAAAAGGCAGACTAGTAAAAGAGTGGGAGAGCACCACTACCTTACTTCTTTTGGAGACAACTCCATTGCTGGTAGAGGATAAAAGTAGTGAAAATTAACTGGTTTTCTAATGTAACCCTCTTTATGTAGGAACAGAAAAGAAATCACACTACAGATAATTTTAACATTTTAAATCTCCATTAACATCTGTGGGGATTGTGATATGTCATGGGGGACATGATTGTTCAGTCAAGCCCTCACTGGGAGAGAAATAAGCTCACAAAAAACAGTCCAAACTTTGCCTAAGGGAGAATGCTCACAATGTTGCAGCTTGATATGAAGGAACCTGAGCACTGGTGAGTGAGACTAGACCTATGCAACAGGAAGAAATCCTTGCCCATTAAAAAAAGTTCTCCAAGTCCTCTTTGTTATATCTTTCTATAGCACATGTATTTCTATAGCAGCTCAAAGACTTTACATTTTAAGAGCTGAAGTGCACACATTAGGCTATAGTATTTAGTGACAGAACCCTCTTAAAATCTTATATGCTTGGGGGTGAGTTAATATCTTCTTTGGAAAGTTTTCTTTGCCTTTTGTCTGGTATGAAATATTCAGGTAGAATTTTATTGTAGACACTTTCGACACATTTTTGATCTTTCTCTTCATCTCATCTTTCCCTTCCATAATGCACAGTCCTTTCTCAACTCAGCTTTCATAATTTTCATGCTAATGTCTTAAGCCTTATTCCTTTAAAACTACATTACAGTTCTGATGACCAGCATAATAAAAACAATTAACTGGATCTGAATTCACACTTCTTGAGAAACATATTCAACATTTCAAATTAATTAAGTTCTCTTTCTTAACCTTTTTTTAAGGTTTTTTAGAAGGAATCTCTTAGGCAACCTGACATTTTACCCTATTACGTGGCAATTCTAATTTGCTGTCTGCAGTTTCATCTGCATCCATAATTTTTGTTGATTTTGAATTAAGTACCAGAAGCAGCCTGTTAACAAAGGAGTTAATGGAGCAATTTTCACAGAAGATAGCATTTTACCACATTGTCATTTCCAAGAGCATATTTTCAATCCCATCTCTATTCTGTTTTACAAACATAATTGTAAAGACAATCCACCTTCCAGCTGAAAGATGCACATACAGAAGGGCTTGCTAAAGTCAGAGCAGGTCACTTTTCACTTTGTTATTCTTTGATTAACATATTCCCCTTAGCTCTGATGTGTTCTGCCTTTGTGGGTCTGTGTGACAGGGTTTTATTATTTTAACAGGGATTGCTGTTGTTCAGTTTGCAAAAACCTTCTACAATTTTTGATCAGTGCACAGAAACTTTTCAGGAATTTCAATTGTGCTACAGCAGGCCAAGATTATCACAAAGTAATTGATTAACTGATTTTTATCATACTGAGAAGCTATGGAAATATTCTGTTGCATTGATTAAGGACTCAGGCTTTCTGTACAACACAGGTTGTTCATATTTCTGGCCTCCAGCCAGCACAAGACACACTAAGCCAGAGATAACAAATTTATTTTTAAGATTAAAATTAAATTGTATATCGATTTTCATTCATATTAAATTTACTAGGAAGAGGAGGAGAACCTCATATATTTTGTCTCCCTCAAGGAAACACAGTTCATAGTTGTACAGTTTGTGACTTGTAAATGAAGTGGACATGTTTGTTTTGGTAATGTATAGGTATTGAGGAATACCGGCACGAGTCTGCATCACAAGAACTGGAAGACACGTGTGATACAGAACAGTAAATGAGAAGCTTAAGGCAGCGCAAAGATAGAAGTAATCATCATTTCTAAATAAACCTTCCGGAGTACTGCTAACTAACAGGTGTCTGACTCCTCTCTGAAGTATACTCTTTTCTGCTGGGAGTGCAGCTGTTCATCACAAACAGTCTCGCTTTAAGGAGACCGAGTGATGGTTTCAGATTATTTTGTGCTGTTGTCTTTCCCACCACTAAACTGGTTTCATAGTGTTGTAATTCATGGAAGCCTTCTGTGCTTTGCTTAGTTGGTTATAGACAGAAGAGAGATTCAGAGTAAAGTTTACCCAAACTGTTCACGGAAATGTTTCCTTTAGGGTGTTTAAGATCTGATTTCCCCTTATCTCATAGTTTTCAGTTCTTTTTAGCTACAGGGGAGATGAAAAAGGGATGTGCTCAGAAAACATTTCAGTCTGTTCATATTGTAGTGAATACATGATTAACCAGTTATAACTCACAACAGGAAAAGTTTGGGCTTTCATCAAGTTTAAGGTGAATTACAGGGGTTTATTTTTTATTAATTTTTTTTGCCACAACCAAACATGAATGAAGATCTGGCTGGGAAACAATGAATAAATGCAAAGCAGTTAAAACTACATTCTTGTGTGAGGGAGAAAAAAAAAAAAGCCTGGCCATTTCTAGATATTTTTCTTCTACTTTGTGAGAAAAGCCAACAACATACAGACAGCAAGATAGCTCTGTATTCTAAGATCATTATGTTGTACAGGACTGTATAGTTTAGAATTGAATCCATGTAACAGAGGAAATGGATGAATCAAGAATTCTTCTCACTTCTGCAAAAGCTGATGTGTTAACCTTTTTTGCATTAATAAAATTCTCCAATTAAAGCAAAACCCCAGGGGTACCATGATGTATTGACTGAAAGAATGAAAGCTCTGCCTTCTAGCCAGAGTAGTAGAGCTATTTATTAACCAAAGATAATATTTTCTTCCTTTTTTTTTTTTTAGCTTCCTAAACTAATGATGTCAACCTCCAAGGAAGATGAATGATCGAATGATGATGTATACTCTTAATTCACAGTACACTACTGTCCAAGAATATTCCTAAACACAATAAGAAAGTGTTCCTCCTCTTTTTGGGGGGGCTAGAGTGAGGTAAAAATGTCAGAGGAATAACACTGGGGTGTGTGTTTATGTATAATTTTATATTCTATTTGTAGAATAAAAAAGGTTTTTTTTTCCATAGAATATTTTTATGTTTATAAATGTATAATTAAAAGAAACCCAAGAAATGCCTCTATAGTTCTATGGATCACACTTAATGGTGAATTGATCTTGCTTTTAAGAAAGTTCTAAAATCAGAGTTTTTCCAATAAAAGCAAAATATGTGGCCTTTCCCTGAATGGTAAACAATAAAGCCTGTAATGATTCATTCTCTCTTTGGTTTTATTATTGCCTTGCAGCTTCCAATCTAAAAGTTCTTAGCATCGTAATTACCTCTTTTGGCTTCTGCAAAATGTCACAGCTCCTATTTAGCTAATAGATCACATCACACAGGGCTACAGCTTCACTTCTAAATGCTGTATTAATAGCTGAAATGTCTGACAGGCTGAATTATAGGCTTGGCAACAAATTCATCTCCTTTTTGGCCTTTTCTAGATTTGCTGTTACTTTGGGAAGCAAGAAAGAGATCTGGAGCCAGAGATTTCTGAATCCAAAGACATGCCTATTAAGAATGATCTTAGTCTAAGCCATTCAAGTCCTCTTCCAGACTTCTAAACACTATAGTTAACCTGTCACTTTGTTATGTTGTGATTAGTCTCAAACATTTGTAGCTTTTGTATACATATGGTGGACTCACATATGGCAGAAATGCAATTTAAAGGCAGAGGAAAAATGGCATTAAATTAACGCTGTATCTAAATAAGAAAGAAAATGTTCCAGTCGCAGACTTTATATGGAGACTCCATACAAGAAAAGTATGGCTATGCTTCTTCCAGCTATGTCAAATAAGTTAAAAAATCAACTATTTCTACCAACAAAATTGTTATTTCCCCCAATAATAACAGAATTATTTTTCCATACTCAACATTTCATTACAGTTAGTTACAAGAGCACCTGTTTTTCACTATTCTTTCCCCCTAAACTTATGAAAGCTTTCCTGACTCCCTTAGAGAGTGATATAACCTTTGTGCAATTAGCATTCATAGCAGACGTTCACAATGATGAAGCTGATGTTATTCTGCTTTAACACCTGCTTCTCAACCTTTCATCATGTGTGTATATGTAGCTTAAAGTTCTTCCCTTCATCTGCTCACAAGCAAATTTCTTTGGTTGCCATGAATAAACAAAGGTCTGTCCTGCTACTGCTAGAACAGTTTGAGCTGTCACTTTCTGTTAGCAAATAGCTCTTTTCTGAGATCAGAACCATTTTCTATGTGCAGGATCTGTATTTCATCCCTGAGAAAAACCTTCCAACATGAATATAATTATGCAGTTTTGGTCTCCCATACTTTTATGGAACAGGATAATGCCTTGATGTGTCACTTCAAACCCTATAAGACTGGCAATATGACAGACTGCAGCTATTTAGTGTGAACACTTTGGAGGAACAGAGAGCAAAACCTCATTGATGAGTTAATGTGAACTTCAGTAACGCCAACACTACGATCACACAAAACTACAAGATTATAAGCAAAATGAAAATAAAAATTAAAGTTTAAGATTACTCAGTGCTTTGTGATCAGTAGAAATGGACTGAAAGATACATTTTTGTCTTAATATTTGAGAAAAGATAAGATGAATAAGATTAAGTCAACCAAAGAAAATGCCATCTATTAATGGAATAAAACCGAAATCACATACACACTGCAGTAGATGAACGTGGAATAAAAAATATCATATAATTTATTTGATATTTATGTACTGCAACTACCAGACAAGGAATTTAAATGGAATTGGGAATTTATCAAAATATTTGAAAAAACATCAGATGATTTATCAATGACTCAGATTGTTTAGGAGGTTGACTTTATCTAGCATCTGAAACAGACTGCTTGTAAGAGAAAAAAGACTCAAAGATCTGATCCATTTGAAAACAAGAGAGAGAACTGAGAGCCTCCTCCCAGCTTAGTAGCTCTTTTTCCTTGGAGTTCTATTGTGGTGGAAGAAAGAAGGCAGTGGTTTGGTTTTGTTTTTCTTGTTTGAGATTCTGAGTCTTGTTTTACTGAGAGTTTATCATCTGAATACTGATCAGGCTCAGCAATGATGAAATCTAGAGTAATAACTGGCTTGATGGTGTAAGAACATGGTTCACAAGACAAAGAAATGTTATAAGCACTCCCATCCCCATTGATACTCATTTAAACTTTGTCCTTTATCAGTTGGAGAAGTTTAATGCAAGTGTTTCGATAGCCCAGATTCAGAAGATTAGTCTGCCTGAGATGCAGCTAAAGAAATTGTTTTGAGCATTACTGTTAAAAGCACTCTGAAAAGATCTTCAGCTTTAGTGATCCTACAATTAAAAAAAAGTGTTAAAATTCTTAAAAAAAATAAAGTGAGACTTTTCTGTTGAGGTTTATCTTTTATTCATTTATGAAAGAGGCTTTGTTGTTTAGAGAGTTGAAAAATTAATTAAAATAATATTAAACATGCATGAATTCATTTATTATTTTGTGCTCAGATGAATGAAGTACTTCTAGTGTTGAAACTGCAAAAAATTAATACACAGACACACAGAAACACATCCTAATATTGATCCTCAGCAAGAAAAGTTATTTAAAAAAGTTTCCCGAGCTGTTTTCCCCAAAGGTGTTAAATGTGTTTAATTTTTCAGTCTTTGCAATTGGAAAATAATAAAAAAAAAAAGTCAACTCTGAATTAATCTTTCACCGGTGAGTCCCTCCCTTACACTATGAAAAGATGCAAAAGCATGATTATGGTGAAGTCTGTGGCTGGGCATTTAGTAGGAATTTGCTTATTTATGAAGACACTATCCCTGAGGTGCTATTTTGCTGCAAAGGGAAATAATGGAAGCCTGCCAACAGGCTTGATGTTTCTCCTGAAAGCCTAACAAGAAAACCGCAATTCCAAATGACAAATACCATGTTTTCATATTTAACAGTGTCTATTCAGACAGGTAAGCATTTTGAGGTCAGCAAGATATTTTCTCATATGGTTGCAGTTTCATTCTCTTATTCTAATTTACTGATACACTTCAGTTATATTTAAAATTGGATCCATTCTCTTCTCTCTCTTTTGGACTTGTTTTCTTTTTGCCATCAGGAGCACAATAAATTGTGGCACATGACTACACTTAACCCTTTACTAATAAAATGGTTAAGCTAAGGCCTGACCTCTGGCTCTCACCACTGGAAAATGTATTGACTTAGGTTCATCTTTACGGTCTTGGTAAACATGTGGTATAGACTGCTTGGGCAAGACAGCAAGACTGATGAGCATTTCTGTATTTCCAGGTACTTTAATATTCTACTCCTGTTCTCTGGTGCAGGAGCTTAGAGAGATGTAAACAACCTGAATTGCACATTTATAAACAACTGAATTGGAAAGATGTTTTAAGGACGGCCTGTTTCTACTGTTATGTTACTCATGATCTGCAAACCCCCATGAGGTTAACGAATTCTGAATTGTAGCTGAAATTCATTTATAGCCATGTTTGCAAATGGTAGGTTTGAAACTTCTGAAGTAGATGTCACAGGTCTGACATAGCTGATCTGAGACATGCTGGAGTATATATAGCTGATGCATGAAAAATAATTAAACCAAACCAACACCCCCAACTTAAAATGAAAAGCTTTTTGGCTACTTGAACTTGTGTTGGATGATCCACAATACAAACAACTTCCTTTCTTACAGTACAACATGCCTCTACTTTTTGTCATAATCACTTAAAGTTTAGGTTCCTGCATTTCATCTCCATCAGGTGAAATTGGCAATGCAGTTGAATGCTTTTTTGATGTACTATGTCCAGACATAATGTTCTACTGAGCTGGATCAGGACAGCAGTCAGGAAAAGAGTATCTTTTCCCACAGTTTCAAAATCTTTTCAGTTTTTACTTAAGGCAAAAGATTTTACATTTATTCTTATAGTTGCCACACACTGCTTTCTTAGGCTGTGTCCCAGTGTCTCTTTTTCCTTGCTTTCTGAACCTCTGTCTCCCACAGCTACAAACCTTAACAATAGTTACCAAGAACAACAGCTTCAGCTCAGTTTCTCCAGTTCACAATGCTTTAGTCCATAACTGTTTCAGTTCTGTACTTACATAACAGAATATGACCCTAGCACCATTAACCTAGTTGAAAATTAGATTCATAATAATAACAACCTCAAAACAATAGGAATTAAGCAATACTAGTAATATCTTTGGAGAAAATTGTAATTATTTTATAACCTGAAAGAAGTTTTATCTTAGACTTCATGCATGTATTTGATAATATGGAACTGTGTGTATGAAAACAGAGACTTTAACAATTTTACCTGCCTGATTTCATAAGGAATTGTAATTCCAAATTGTAGCTATTTAAATGAAGTGGTTAACCTCCTGATCCCATTAAGGGTAAGTAATGACAATTAGATTATTAGAGATTTGGCCTATTTTCCACATAGGAGTCCAAAATATGATTCAAGGAACATATTACATTTTTTCCAAAACCTTTAGCTATTTACCTTTTTTTTCATAATTCAGATTACTCTTTTTTGCATATATATAGTCAGAGCTACAGTTAATATAATTGCTATGATTAAATTGAAGTCAGTTACTTGTAAAGAAACCATTCATATTGCTGTTTATAGTCTTTCTATAAACAGAGGAAGTTGAAATTCTGGCTTATGTAAATGAGATACAAAATCTTAAACCAGAGACATTTATAATCTGAAGAGACTGGAGCATATGAAGTGTTCTAGGGAATTCTTAAATGTAGGATAGTTAAAGACTTGGAAACAGTTACCATCTGCAGCTGTTTCAGGAAGATATTTTCTGTTGTGCAGAGAGCTACAAGAAGTCATCCTTTTTAAAGAAGAGTTTTACAAAATTCTTAAACTGGAATACAAATCCATTCAGCCCCCATTTAGCTATCCCTGGAGTCACTTGTATTCAGTAGATAACTGAGTCCAGGACAAGAGACAACTGGCACAAGCTGAAATATCAGACATTCCATCTGAATATAAGAAAACATATTTTTACCATGAAAGTGGATGAGCACTGGTATAGGTTGCTGAGAGATTGTGGGGTCTTCATCCTTGGAGATATTCAGAAGCCAACTGGACATGATTCTGGGCAACTTACTGTAGTGGAATCTGCTTAAGCAGGGGGCTTGGACTAGACAACCTCCATCAGTATCTTCCAGCCTTTGCAGTTTTTGATTCTGCAACTACTAATTAATCTTTCAAATGCCTAAGTGACTCTTTCTGAGTTTAACCATAACCGCTTGGGTTTTGAGCAGATAGCTGGCTAGCTGTTCCTTGTCTAAGGGGTAGAAGACATACACACATAACTAGGAGGCTAGTTTTAATTCTGTTCCTTGCCTGAGGGGTTTTGTATTTACATCTCTCACCTCCTAGTCTGACAAGAGTCCACTTTCCATATCACAATGATATATATCTGTTAGAACAAATGATACCAAACGATGACTCTGAGAGTGCCCATGTCTAGAAAACTTCAACTTCACAGTTTCAATATTTGCACTGAAAATGTATACCCCTTCTGGCATAAGAGGAAGGAAAATTCAGGTGCTGTGTAGCTTGGATGAGTCTGTTGCAAGCATTTTCTCTTGGGTAGTTTTTCACTTATGAGTGCTACCCAGAACTGAGTGCCTCCCTGGATCAGGGAGCAAATCTTCAGTCTTTGAAACATACCACACTTCAGCTACAGGCTTTCCCTTGGCGTTTTCATAACTCTGAAAGATTATTGTTCTGGCTTTTGCATCCCACTATGATGTGTCAAGCTCTTCTTCAGTATTGTGCAAAACTTGAGTGCCTGACCCAGAGACATGTCCACCAGACATTCAGTTTCCTAGTGGGGACAAGCTGCTGGTCTTAGAAGTCCAGCGTCCACATTCTTCTGTGAATTGAGCCTTTGGGCAATATAGGAAACACAGTAAAAAATAATAACAGATGCAGTTGGCTGAAATGGACTTCCACTATTCCAAAGGCAGACCATTTCCTCATCTGAAAATCAAGCTCTTTGTGCTGTAATAGTTTGCATAAGATCTCCAAATATTTAATTTATATCACCTAGACATTTTTAAATGAAAGTAGAAAGTAGAAGGTGAAAGTAGAAGCTTGTATATGAATGAGTAATATCTTCAAAATAGATACTGTCTGTCTGTAGTATGACACTCAAGCAGTTTGTTTGCACTTGTATTTTTCTTTTTTAAATAACCAGAGAGATCATTTCATGTTGTCAAGCTTGCTGTTGATTAAACTGAGCCATGAAGTAAAGGATTGAGAGAAGATTAGATGATAAAAAACTTTAAATCCCTAGCAGAAGTTTGGATAAAACCTTTTTATTGTCTGAGGTATACCTGTGAGTTAACTAATTATGAAGTGAAAATAAATGATTTAATTATTTTCCATCTGTTAGAAATTCAATTAGATCCTGCTCAGTTTGCCTAGCTGCAGTCCTTCCAATGCTCTACTTTGCATTCTCTACCCAGTCTGAACTCCCTAGAGTTAAGCAGCATTATTACCCCCTGAGGTGCAACTGAAATGGGAGAGTGCTTTAAGAGCACTTTTTTTCCCTTAAATCCACATGTCTGTAATCTTGCTATTGAATTTAGAGCGTCTTTTTAATGTAGTAAATACTGCATTTATTTTGGCTGAAAAAAACACTGTCTGAATTGTTTTTAGTCCAAATTGTTATAGAAAAAATTGTTGAGTACTTTGAGGTGAAGATTCAACAGTACAATAAGCAGATTTGAAAGTAATGACTCTCAGAGCGAGGACATAAAACTAGGAAATTAAAGGCAAGGAGTGACTTGTTATGCCCCATATATATGGTGAATATACAGGGTATACTCTTCTACATTTTAATGGGAATAGCTCGTGCTGTTTTATGCTTACATAGCCCACTGCCAGCTAACATTATCATTCCTCCAATACCTTTGGTATTGTTTTAACTTTCAACATCAGGTTCATGTTAAGATCTTGGGGCTGGGGATCATTTCCATTTGCACCTCTTCTGGATTGTTGTGAGACACAGAAAAATCCATCTTTCTGCCTCTTTTTCAAAGATTGCTGAGAGAAATATGTTTAGCTAAGAAGAAAAGTGAAGGCAAAGAACATTTAGGTCAAAAACCCCTTGCTGCTTATCATTGGATGCCAGTGAAAGACAAGATGCTCCCTGCCTCTGCTTTGGCTGATGTGTTCTTTCAGCATGGAGGGCAAAACCAGGGTAAATACTGTCACCAGGAATTTAGGATGGGTAGGCAATACTCACAGTTAATGTTCTTTGTTCTGTACTTGTAGGAACTGGGATTCATATTTCTCTCCCTAATTGGATGTTGGCACGAGAATGGGTTTCCAGGAGGTTCAGCTAGTGTTTCCCTACCTCCTTCCCAGTGCGACAGCCATAACTCCTAGAACAATTTCTCATAAAACTCTTCCTCCCTGTGAACAGCATACCCTGGTCCAAGATTAGAGGAATATTCAGCCACCTCACTCCCACAAAGATCTAAGGACCTTTACTGCATACAATGCAATAGGGAAACCTCTTTTTTTTCAGGATAAAGGAAAAGCATGTCTTGAAAAATAATAAAGAAGAACTGGCACTTACCAACGTGGACAATGAATATATGAAATTAAGAACAAATTCCATCCCTAATATGTAAATGGTCTTAAAATTAAAGAAATTCTCTAAAGGCATCCATGTCTTAAAGATTCTCTAGAGAGAAGGAGCATTCTTACAGCATTTTGTTTATATCCACCTGCAAATCACATGATGCAAATTGTGAACAGTTTTGTGTTTCATTTTGATTTACCCTGTCCCTTTAAACTGTGATTAAGAACCTGTTTCTTCTTCCCCTTGATGAGATATACTAATTATTGGGTGGTCTAACTGCATATGCTACACCATACTATTAGCTCGTGGATTAATTTATTTAAACCTAAGTAAACCAAACAGGCATTTTAACTTTATTTCAAACTGTCTTTTGATATTGTATTTGCCTTTGAAATGAAACAGGAATTCTGCTGGGGAGGCATAAAGGGAAAAAAAAATCATTATAATCTTTCAACTCTATGACTGTTCTTCACTCAGATGTGAAGAGCCACAGGTGACATGACGTAAGGCCAATTGTTTCAGTTATCAAAAATAGGTAACATAAGCCCTCGACAAATCTGTCTGCATTGCTGTTTCTTGACCTCTTATTGAACGTTTGTCAATTGTCACTTTGACTCATAGTCCTACATTAAGAGGTCTGAGAAATATTGCTTTGCTGGGCTGGATTCATATTGACACAATTGGGTTTTTTTTTCAGCACTACATCATTAACTTTATGCTGTGCTGCCCTGATGATTTAAGCACATAAAAATATAGCACCAGCCAAAGGACAATTGTATGGAGCATTTTTTTTTCTATTTGATGTCATTTCATTTGTGCTGAACATCAAAATAAATGTTTTAGACTCAGTTATGGACATGTCAACCTTAGCATTGAAGAGAATTTCTGTTTATGTGTACATCTGTAATAAAAACGTAATTATGCAAAAAATAAGTGTACGCACATTTTCTGCTCTAGTAATCTCACTTAACGCTGTGTAAAGTGACATTAGACTGTCTGAAGATCCTTGTTGGAGAATATTGCCTTACATAGAAGCTTTGGAATGAATACGGTAGATGTGCCAAAATCGTAATTTAGTCAATCTCAGCTTACCCCCGGCACAAAAAAAAAGAGTGTGTGGTGATTGATAGGTCAGAGTAGCTGTTGAAGAGTGACAGGAGTGTGGTAGAAGCCTCAGCCCAGTGTAAATTAGTGTATAAATTAGAGCAGAACTATCCCTGCTTTAACATGCACTGAGACTGAGCAGTCATGAGTCATGGATCAGGGAATTGCAGATGGCTCTTTGCCACCAGTCTTTATCACAAAAATAAAATAAAGCTCAGACACAGTGGAAAATCAAGGCAAGACCATACCAATATAAAGACATACATAATTCCACATTTGCAAAAGAAAAATATAAACTAAAATGAAAAATATGCATCTGACATACAAACAGGACAAGTATTTTTATGTGGTAAATTACTGAGCCATTTTGATTGGCTGTTTACTTTAGTGCATCTTTGGCCATTTTCCTTCCCATTTTTATTCACACTGGAGTTGGTTATCCATATCTCTGATCCACTTCAAACAAACAAATTCCAGAAAGTCACTATTAGAAAAATGTACACAGTTATTTGTTGAAGAAGTGTTTACAGTGTTCTTGAAATGTACTAAACCCTTTGCCCACCCGCTGTTGGGAAAATATTTAAGATGCATGTTCGGTAAAAGCTTTTACCTGGAACTGCATTTTCGTTTTGTGAAAACATGATTGCTGAAGCCTGTTGAGATTTTATTGTAAGACACAGATTAGTCCTTCAGAACTCACGGTTTATATCGCAGCTTGTGCAAAGATGAAACCACACCTATGCAGAAAAATCGCAGCTTGTGCTTTTCCTGGGTCCTAGGAAGATTCATCTGAGTGTACAATGATGAAAAAAAATTGCAAGCCACTAACTTACTCAACTGTGGTCAGAGGGCAGCCTCCACTGGGATTGCTGCTTTCCTCCTCCTTCGTCTAGGATGGGTAGTGGGGTGTGTGCCAGCCCCAGCAGCACCTGAGGTGGGCACCAGGACCTGACAAAGAGAGGGAGTGAAACAGGCAGTTCAAGCACATCAGGGACACACTGGCAAAACCTGAGGAGTTCAGGAGTCTGGAGGTTTTGTGGATTTATTTTTGTTGATTTTGTTTAGTTTGATTTTATTTTGTTATTTCATTTTATTATTTATTATTCACTATTTGAAATTTAAAGGGGTTTATCCATTTCCAATGTACATGTTTAGAAAGCAAGATAACACCACCAAGAAAGAATCAACAATCATAAACTGTTCCTATGAAATTTTTTATGTCTTACCTTCTCTGTATAGCATTTCCCAGGAAAAGAATATTCTTGCAACCTTTTAGTATCTCATCTAAAACAAACAAACAAACCAGCAAAAAGCCAGAATTGCTTAACAAGAATTTTGTGGTTTGTGCCAAACTCAGCTAGCATTAAATTTGCTATTAAGAAGTATAAGATGCAAATTCCTACACTTATGAACTTCAGACCGTTCTCTGGTCCAGCCTACATACAACTTTGTTTACACTGATTTAGTAGCCTTATAAGATTGCCTGGCTGCTTTCCTGAGTTTCCTCAGTAGGTGAAATTACTTGCTGAGCTGCACAGAATCATGCTGAGAAATAGCTGTGCCATATAGATCTCAACACTACTTATTTACTGTTATGTTACTGCCCAAAAATGAAAAGCTGTAATATTTAAAATGCAGCCAATATGATGATGACCTATAAAAGCAAAAGCAAAAGCAAAAGCTGGGCAACAAATGAAACTGTAAGTTACATGCTCATTTTGATGTCATTGTTTCTACCTCTGCAACAGCAGCTCCCTCTGTGGTTTTGTAAAGCATAAACACTATGTTAGTTTTATACCCCTTTCTCTAGTAATAGGTCTCTCTCTAGCATGCAATCTCATTAAAACCTATGTACCCTGAACGGCTGAAGGTAGTGCTTTTGAATTATGAAGGCAGGAGATCTTTGAGAAAATTCAGGTGTCAGCCATGATAACTGGGGTTACACAAAAATTCTCAGAGGGTTAATAGGACCTCTTTTTGGTTTTGGGTAAGTACATGAAATTCATATTCACTGAAATTTTATTTTATTAGGAATGAAAACTTTAATTTTCTGTAATTATTTGAAGTTGATTTAACCTTTATGCATTCACTTAAAAACTGGCACTGATAGTAAGCACAATACTTTGTTAGTGTTAGTACTAGGCAGCTATTGAGTGGTGAAAGTGGGCACAAATAGACTAGAAGTCTTCAGGGTACCTGAGTGTGAAAGAACAGGCTTTGAACACTCATCAGGTGTCTTTACTACAGTGTGACCCACACTTTAAAAAGTCTGGCTTGAGAGAGCTGTAAATCTCAGTTTTCCTGGGGAGAAACAGCATTACCTTTTGTACTGGGGACTGCATTCTTCACACCTTTCTTCTGCCTGTGAGACAGACTGCTTGTCCCTCCAGAAGTTGTTGCTTGTTCTGCCAAAGCCACGATTCCAACCCCTGGCATGGGAGTTGAGCGCAGCAAACAGTTCAGATACGTGCTGAGGCTCCCAGAAGAATTTATGACTTCTTCTGACTCCCACATTTTCACAAGTACAGTTATCAATATCCACATTGTTGGAATCCACAACTTGTTGAAAACCAGCTTAGGTATGCTGGATAAAACCCAAAGTCATTAATCTGACCGAAGAGTAATGTCACCTGTAACTAAAATATGCCTTTAGGAGCCATATCTCTCCCCAAGATGCATCTAAAGAATGGTATAAATGCCTGCTTGCCTGACTTCTATATGTCCCTGAGGACTGAACCTTGTTGGTATTGTTTGTGCTGAAGTAGCAAATTCAAGCCCAGCATGTATAATGAGAACACCTTTGCCCTGAAAAGCTTACAATGAGATGCAGTCAAAGAGATGGAAGTCTTGCTCAGTGTGGAAGGTGCTGAGAACTGCTAACTCTCTTCCTGCACTGGCATCACTCCCCAGTGAGCCTGGACTCTGCTGAATTTCCTGTGTGTGCTCCAGCGTCCCTGAGCTTGACAAGGAATTAACGTGAATAAAACACGAAGGAGATTTTCAGGTTAGACCTAAGATTTTTCTAACACATCATCCACTCCTCGTTTCTCCAAAGAACAACAGGATACCTGAACCTGGAAGGGACCTTTGGAGATTACGCAGTCCATCCCAGTGATCAAAGCAGGATCAGCTAGGTCAAGTTGTTACAGGATGTGTACAATCACGTTTCAAATCACCAAAGATGGAGAATCTGCAGAATCTCTGGGCAGTTGCAGTGTAATCATCACCCTCAGAAAAAAAAAAAATCATCAAGACCAAAACCAAAGCTTTTTCTTATTTTAAATGGAATTTTCGATATTTCATTTTATACCCACTGACTCTTTCAGGCACCTTTACAGCTCCATCTTCTTTACTCCCTCCTCTCCTTCCCACCTTGTGCTTTTGTTAAACATCACAAAGGGTCTTTATCTGCTAGATTCCTTTCCCAAAACTGAGATCTATCATTTCAGGACATTAGGGGCAAACAAGCTATATTGGTACATATACATATACAGATATACATATGCATATAAGTGCTTTTCTTCTCTTATGACTAAGCAGTTTAAGTTGTAATATGGTGAATACTGCTGGAAGTTCTGCAACCCTCATTTTGGAAGTCCTGCGAACTTTTGCTGATTGTGATATGCCTCTGTCTATATAGATGTCATTGACTGACAGTAGAACATATGGTGGAAAATACTGGCTGTATCATGAAAGGCTAGTGTTCTTGACATTGAAGTTTAAACTATGGCACTCCAAATCAAAACTTAAAGCTTTTTTAAACTACTGATCTCTAGTTGAGATCTTCCGTAAGTCCATGAAAATACGCAGACATGCATCTCTCTCTGTCTTAAGAATCAATTCACAGCAGACCCTGGATAGGGTGCAGTTTGAGTCTTGTACATCCTAGTTCCCTTGCCAAAGCAACAACTCAGGTAATTCATAGATATGCCATTATTCTGTGATTTTGAAGACAAGTACAAATACTATTGACGTAACTAAAAAGCTGTACTCTTTAACCTGTAGTGTTGGGTGCAGTCACTTATCACCATCTGCTGCCTAAATATCAAAGTTCTTATGGATGGAATACTTGAAGAGCATATCTGGCAAGGAAGGAAAATAATGACAATAATAATAATAATACCGTAATAATAAATGACAGGAGAAAATGTATTCATGTGGAAGCTGAAACTTTGTCATATATAAGAACCTCTCTCCCCATAAAAAGATCAAATTGTGAGGGGTTGAAGATTTCCAAGTAATCTGCCTTATAGTGGATTGTCTATTTCTGTGCTAAGCAGAATGCTTTTATTCCCTCTTTATGATTTTCCCAATGTATTTGTCAAGGCATTTGAGAAGATTATATTTTTCATGGTATTTCTACTCCTTTAAATCAAAAGTAAAGGAGGTAAAAGAAGCAAAGGTTAGGGATTTGATATCCCTAGTAGGGGAAATATATTCTGCTTTGGGTAAAACTCTGTGAAATCAGCTGTCAGAATTCAACTTCTCTCTAGCTGCAGCATTGCAAGGGCGTGAAGAAAGCTGAGTGGTTGCTGATGGTTTCCTTAGATTCCTCTGCACCTAATCATATTCGCAATACTGGAGGCTTCTGTCATAGCAGGAGCTGACAGAATTTAGTGACAATCTAGAGAAATGCCTTCTGAAGGTTTGCTCTGAGAATTACAAGTGCTTAAGAAATCAATGCAGCAAACGAAATAAGTTTGTTCTTCACAAATCCAGGAACTGGTTTGCAGTTAGTGTCTCTATCCCTTTTACTTTAAAGCTAACAGAATTGCTATTAAGACGTATAATAAACTTTTTAAGGATTGTGGGTTTCCTCCCAAATTTCAATGACCAAGGAAATTACATTGTGTATTTACTATGTGGTTGGGGGCTACAAAGGCTAAATACAAATTTATCGCTTGTTTTTTCATGGCAGATTTTTGTTTCAAATTCAGTGAGCCGTTTTAGCTGCAGTAGAAGGTCACTGTTGCTAATTTACTCTCATTCATTGGTCTCAATGACAGAATTTAATTGTTTCAGCCTACTTCATAGTGAGAGAGCAGCTGCACCACTTAAAATGCTGTAATGAAAACCAGTAAACCCTCACCTTGTCTCAGCAAAAAGACCAGTGATAGAACAGTTAAAATTATGGTATGTAATCCCAACTAAAAAAGAAAGTGTATTACTTTAATAAATGCGAATTTCAGCTGACTAACAGCTGTGCAATTTTATTTTAAATCTTAACCAATTCTCGTGAATTTCACTGGAAACCTTCCTAAAAATTGAACACTAAATATAGAGAAGGAATTCCTTGAAACAGCATCCATGGTCTTCATATAAGACTTGCAATGCTTCTTAGGGGCAAGCATGCTTTCACTCAGCGTAGGGATAGCACACTGAAGCCAGTGATAACCATGTGGGTTTAGCTGGATAAAACATTACCGAAGAGAAGGATCTGGCCTGTTCATTATTCTAGGATAACAAATAAAATGACAGGAAATTCAAATGAGCTGCTAACTCTTCTTCCATGTAAACATGGGAATACCATGTTACATGGCCCAGCTCTACTGGATAAGAAAAAAAAGCCACCTGAAGAAAACTAGGCAGGCACAAGGCATTCCTGGATAGAAGGACTAGATTATCAGCCTGGCCAAACTCACCAGAGTCAGGCCAAGTCCAAATTAAATAAAATTTTCCACTGTATAGGTGTCCACCTTAACAAACTCTTCTTTTACAGGCTTCTGTGGTTTTTGGCAGAAGAAGGAATGATAAAAGCTGTGTACTGGAACACTTTTGCAAGAATTCCTTGTCCAAAGACAAAATCACCCATGAAAAGTCTAGAGCAGTCTTTCTTTACACTGTTACCCCTCCAATTTTCATTCAAACCCTGGATGATGAAAGTAGGATGTTGATCACAAAGTTGAATTGTCAAAATTCTTTAAATAAACTTTATATTTGCTCATTCTTTGGTAAAATGTAAATTATCTGGGTGGGTTTAAAGAAGTTGTAAGAAGGGTTTTATTTTTAACATTTACTTTTGAAAACCTCTGGATTTATCTTCTGAAGCATCATTTTTTGCTTCGCTTTCTTTTACCAAAGTATGTCTCCAGCTGTAAGACATGGTCCAAATCTAATTAGAATATTTCATTCAGTAAGTTCTATTTATTGAGGAAGTCAGATTGCATATTATTTGGACATCTCTAATATTACAGAAGTGATAATAAGTGTAAATCTGTAGAAAGTGTGAGACAAACAGTAAAGAGGACTACAGGGAGAAAAATGAATAAATACGTCAATGATGATACAAACAGTTGTGTAACAACACAACTTTCGTAACAGAACAGCTCTGCGTCTAGATTTGGCATGGTACTTTGACAGAGAAGAATGTTTGAGTTGCTTTTTTACATATGAATGAAAGATATTGTCTCATCATTAAAGTGCTAATAAATTTTGAATATAAAATCTCAAAAAAGGCTTTCTTAAATTGTCCTTCCCTTCCCTTCAAAATATTTGGTATTTTGCTATTTAATTTGAAGTTCTAAACCTTTAACAAATTATTAGCTTTACAAAACTTCAGCATCAGTTTTCAGATATCTGAGGAAGAAAAAGTATGTCTGTAGTGCTAGTGTGAAAGCTGAAGTATGCTTCCCTCCTTCTTTTCTCTACTTTGCCCTAAAATATGAATGCACAAGTAGGATAAAAGAATGGAGCATCTTTCTAATGCAGTTAACTTTCACCAAGACGACATATTTTTTAAGCACAGCGTTTACTTAGATCAAAACTCCATATGAAAAGAAATGAAATGTGTTCAACTTAGTATCATGTTGCTAACAAGCTTGTAGTGAAGGTACTGTTGTGGATTTGTAGAGGTAAAAGCCATTGCTGTTACAGAAAAGAGACGTATCATGCAAATGAAATTACATTATAAGAAACCTATGAATCACAAGTTACTAGAAAGTCATTTAAAAGCATTTCCAAGGCTATGTTTAGAGGAGTCTAAAAGTCTGAAAACTAGAAAAGTCATGCTAAGCAAAGAAGTGAAAAAAAAAGAGAATGTTTATAACAGTATTAATGCATTTACTGCCTTTCATACCTGGAATTTCATTTCTCAGTTTCCAGCCCCCCAGGAGCTGTTCTTTTATTAACATCATAGAAGTTCTGTTCATAATTTGTTGTTAGAATATTTGACAACATATTAAAATTCATAGGGTGCCTACCTTTTCACTCATCAGGAAACTGTTTTATTTTATCCTAGGTGTTTTGACATAACAAATAATTCGGCTGCTTTTATATGAGAATGCTAAATGTACTGTAAACAGTGATTACAGGATGGGCTATATATGTTCCTGCTATTCGCAAAACATACTAATAGCCCAATATACACAGTTTGTTTTTTGATTGCATTTGTCTTCTGGTCTAGTTTTCATCAGTTGCTTGTGAATGAGTTTGAACTGTCAATATGGCCATCCACACAACAGAAAAAAGACTTTTTTCTTCATCTGTCACTTTTTTATGCTTTCTGGAAACACTCACTATAAGTCATGCTAGTTTACTGTTCCTATTGTAAATCTAAGTTTACAAACTCTAATTTCCAAATGTAGTTTCTTAAGGCAAGATTTTTATGTCATTGGAATAGAGATTTAAAAAGCTTTGGTTATCTTCAGAAAATGCATGTATTGCCTGGAGATGCGTTGTTTAAGGACATGATTTCACAGTCTCAAAAGTATGAGAGCATATTCATGATTGCCACTGAATAAGATGAATTTCTGTTAATCCATTTTTGGAATTCTCATTGACAGAAAGGAGAGTATTTTTTATAGTGAGCATCAAATTCATTCTGCAGCTCTTTAGGGAGTGTAACTCCCAATAAGCACGTTATTTAAAAAATTGTCTTAAAATGAGTGGCTTTCAATGCAATAGGGTTTCTGCTAATGCTGGAACTCTCATTCACGGGTTGAAACTAAATTTGCAGGGTTTTTATCTCACTAAATCAAGGCCTGCATATAGCATATTTGATATGAAATCATCACAGGTAATTCAGATATGTGTCTGATTGGGAATATCCAAGTACTTTCTTTAGCAAGGAATATAAAGAAAAATTGCATGTTTTTCTATGGTGAGACATATATTTACTTTGAAAGTGTGAAAAATGCATTACTTTGTTTCACTCTAAAAAAATTGTACATTGAAGAAGAAAAGGCTCAGAGATTTCTTTTATGCCAACCTGACTGCAAAGCAGCACTGGACAAGAAGAAATCACTTTTTACTGAATATGGTACCAGAAAGATTGAAACATTAGGCAAAGCTCCTCTCATTTCAGTGGAACAATAAGTATACTCATTGTTATGGAGTTAACACTATGACATTTATCCTTTTCCTATCTTTAAGCCACATTTTGCATGTACAGTTTATAGTCATAAGGGAGACTCAGATGAATCAGGCTGAAAAGGGTGCTCTAGGCACTTTTGTCTTCACTTGTCTGAAATCAAATAAAAACTCTCATCAGCATATCGTGTTCTGGCCTTGTGTCCAGCTCCATCTTTTTTTCCCATATGAATAATGTCTGGCCAGGAAGGAAATGACTGCATTTTCAACTACAGGAATGAAATCTGGCCTAATGGAAACTTGTTTGAATTACTTCCTGAAAGTTAATGACTAAAAAGAGCTTTCCAGGAGAAGACTAAAATCAGCAGAAATATTGGCCAGTGGAAGACATAACATCCTAAAATACCTGAAAGCTTTCTTCTGTGGCTGTGAAGTTTGGGGAAGGAGGATTAGTGATTGAAAAATCAAATTGTTTTTACCTTCGTTCACCTGATGTGGTCTCTGAATGTTTGTTGATGAAGAGTCTAAGTAGCCCCAGTGAGCCAATATAAACTTGTCAGGGGTGTACGCAGGGCATCAATTGAAATGCTGAGAGAACAGCATTTGAGGGATCACAATGTCCCTTCTCAGATTTCACTGAAATTTGTCACCTTCCAATATGGACAGTTTAATAATCCTGCTCTCCAGTTCAAGGTTTCTGTATGGAATACAGATGATTTCTGTTTTATTTTCACTTTTCTGTTCTGATTACTGAAGGAAAGGCATTTATAAATTCATGACTTTGTTGGACACAGAAAATACTTAAAAGTGAAAAAGTAGGTGTATATTGGGTAGCCACATGACAGTTAAATAATAGTAAAGCTCAAAAGCTCAGTTAGCATGAAAGACAGTAAAGGAGTCAAATCAATTTCAAGAACTTCATCATATCTCTGTTTTAATTTAAATAAAAATTTAGCCATACACCTTGAGATTTATATTTGCAATTTATAAATATTTGATATACATTTTCCTTGAATTTCAGAAGCAGCATTTTTCTCTTGAAGAAAATCAAATCACCTTACTGTGTGTCCTAGTTTCAGATGGGATAGAGTTAATTTTCTTCCCAGTAGCTGGTACAGTGCTGAGTTTTGAACTTAGTATGAGAATAACGCTGATAACTCAGTGATGTTTTAGTTGTTGCTGAGTAGTGCTAAGTCAAGGACTTTCCAGTTTCCCATGCTCTGCTAATAAATAGGGGCACAAGAAGCCGGCAGGGAGCATAGCCAGGACAGCTGACCTGAACTGGCCAAAGGGATATTCAGTATCACAGCACATCATGGTCAGTATATAAAATGGTGGGAGCTGACAGGAAGGGACCGATTGCTGCTCAGGAATGGACTTGGGAATAGTCAGCTGGTGGTGAGCAATTGCATTGTGAATTACTTGTGATTCCTGAATTTTATTCCTCTTTCTCTCTTCCATTATGATGGTGATTATTATTATTATTAACTTTATTGCAATCATTAAAATCTTTTTATCTCAACTCATGAGTTTTACCGTATTTCTGATTCTCCTCCCCATTGCACAGGGAAAAGGGGGCGTGTGTGAGCATGTGAGTGCATGGTGATGATGACTTGTGTGAGCATGTGAGTGCATGGTACCTAGTTGCTGTCCAGCGTTAAACCATGACATTGTGTCTTGATTAGTTATTTGGAGTGGCATTTGTTTTAACTAATTAGTATACAATGTCACAATCTAAGAGAAAAGTTCAGTATGCACTCAGGAAAGTTAATTATATTTTCTTTATTGACATATTTCTGTTTTCCAATTTTCCTTTCTCCCATCTAATGATACAAATTTAGAATTAAGCCTCCAAATAGTGTTATTGCATTGTTTAATCTCTTTCACACTTCCCGCAGGGATTAGCTGAGGTGACACAATTTCTAATAACATTTTACACCAGTAAAACTGGCTTGAAGAGCAGATGTAAACGTCCTGCTGATTGTCATGCATTTAGGCCTTCATTCATAAGACAGCACACTACTGTGCATATGTGGGACAGGATGTTTTGCTATGCGAAAAGTGAATCTTCATGCTGTTGAATTTATGCATTTCCCACTGCTACTCAAAATGCTTGTCTGAATGCTCAGTCAAGGGAGAGCTCTCTCTGTGGAAAATGCTCATCTTCGGTTCAAAGCAAGAGGTCTGACTTCTACTCTATTCCCTATTCATTGACAATTTGAAGCCAATGTTTGCTTTATAGTCACCAATTAAATGTGGTGTTAATTTTTGCTTCAGTGTGACATTATGAAACAAGTAATAATCGGCAAGTAGAGAGGAGAAGGGAAGAAGAAAACAAACCTGAGACTACACAAAGATAAATGTGATATCCCCTTCACCCTCAAGAAATGAAATTATTCTGACAGGGTCAGAGATTCTGCTTGGCAAACCATCTTAAATTAATTACCTGCTTGACATTTTAAAGGAAGGTTTCAGATTGTAAATTTAACCCAGACAAAGCATTCTATTTAATCTTGTCAGTATGCAAACTACTTTGCTCTGCAGTCTGTGAATTATTTATCAGAGAAAAGACCCCAAAGGGTAAAAGGAAAACTGGGAGTATTTGATCTTCGGTTCTGTAGCCTGGTGTACTTCTCTACCTTAGATCTGTACCTGTTGCAGTTGCTTAATTTCCCTTTTTTTGATGTTGCTGATGCTTAGATCTCATGCTGTGCTTCTCTGAAGCCTAAATATTTTTTACCCATTTAGAGACATTTAAATTGCTCCTAAAACTGTGTCCAAGCAAATAACTGTATCCACTTTCCAGGGTAAAACAAAAGCTAAATAAAGGGGACAAAACCAGCTGTCTTTCTGTTCCGTGTGTTTTCATTAGAATAAGCATGCAGTATTCATGGATGTTGGGTTTTTTCCAGCACTCAAGTGAAAATGCAGTCTGAAATAGAAAGTAATCTGTGGAGCCTGAGTTTTTACTTGCAAACTGCATTAGAGCATTAATCCTGTAACAAGCTGTGTAACATGAAGGGTGATCACCTGGGATAAAACATAGCTTGGAAGATGCGAGTCCATAATCCAGTTCTGACACAGTTGTGTTTTTTTTGTAAAGTCACTTAATTTTAGTATCTTTTTTTTTTTTTTAAATGAAGCCTATACAACTCCTAATTTCCTATTTCCCAGTCTTTCTAGGTTTCAAGATTTTTTATTCAACAATATTTAATACAGGTTTTAGCATTACTGCTATGCTTAAACTGCTATACTTAGCAATAGTTTAGTATTTCAGAAAAGACCTCTAAGTGCAACTGTAACGTAAAAGATAACTATAATTCAGGGACCAACACAAATCAGAACATAACCTAATACCTGCTCCTGGCTCACATTAAACCTGTTTGCTTAGTTGCTCTATTTCTACAATGACCATAATTCTCTGAAGACAGCAACCAACTGAACACTTGATATTTAGAAGAAAGTCAGATTTGGAAAATCAGCAGAAAAAAACCTGTTAACGATTGTAACAACTTAAGCATGTAATGCTGCTATACACATTTTTCACTTTGAGAACGTTTGCTCCCTGAATGTGCATTGTTAATGTTAGATGTCTTGTGTTTCAAAGAAGTTCCAATATTTTCTGTCGTATCCATATGTAAGATGAACTTTAGCTGAGCTGAGTGGAAAGTTCAGTAGAAAGTCTATCAATCTGCAGAGCAAAATTGTAATTCCCTACTGCTTCTGTCATGTAGTATGAAAAATTATTTACTTGACCTATGGAAGTTTTTGCATCCTGATGTGAGCTGAAATGAAGCTGATAAAAATACTATATTATGATTTAGTTTAATACACCACCTAATGTTCTTGGTTTATAGTTTTTCATTCTTTAGTGGGGGGATTTTTTCCTACTGCCAGACTTTCCTCTTCCTTTATGTCAATGGTTGAATGTTCCAAGAGCAAGGCATGAGAGACTTCATAACAAAAATCTGTCTAAGCAAAATGAGGTTGAGTTTTTCATTTTACTGTGCAGTCCTAATGAAATAAGTCAGTTCTGACAAATAATTCTCCTTCAAGAAATATTTGTCAGATTTCTACTTAGATTTCTAAGTACTCCAAGACTTTCAAACTGATTTTCAGTTTCCACTGATAATAAAAAAGTGCTTAAAATCTTTGTGAGCTTAAAAAAACCATAAACCCCCTTTAAAATCAGGGATGCCACACTAGTTAATTGTAAGCCTCTCCACTTTAAGACTGTACCCACATTTCATCTGCTTTTACTATAAAACTCCAGGAAATAAAGGATTGTATACATCTTCCACAATCAATTTGCCTACCTATAAATTTCGCTTTGCTTATTCTTGTATCCAAACAAAATACACAACGAAGGAACTGAAGACTTCTGCTTACTGAATATATTAGCTCCCTCTTTAATGAATTGTAAGTGGGAGCTCTAGTGTCTGTGGATACATTCCAATTAGGGATTTGTTTAACTATAATAATTTCCCCTGTGATTTCCATTCAGCTGATTTCACTTCTCCCTCTGGCACTTGCTCAAACCTACTGGAACATTAGTGCTGGGTCTCTGATCAGAGAACATCCTAAGAACAGCTGCATTTCAAAGTCTTCCTTCTGCTTGAAGTTTTCTTTATTTTTCCCAGCTGATTTGTGAGGGTGGTTAAGACTCATGTGAGTGTAAAGAATTACTTCTATCTATATTTAAATATTATTTTATGCTAATTACTGAAACTATTCTTTTGAGATAAGTAAAATATGCATTCCTTGATTTTTATGTATGTATCAATAGCAATCAAGCTTTGATGTTCACAATCCATGACTACTTTTTGATCTACCTATGATGGAATTACCTGCGGGACATTTTCAATCTGTTAAAATACATATTTTTGAAAGTCATAATGAATAAATTGTACATTCTTCATATCCTAGGTAGCTGAGGCTGAACACTAGTAAAGTAATATAACTACTTTATCAAGATATGCACTGATGATCTTGGCTGTGTTCCCAAAGTCCAAAGCATTCTGAATGAAATTCACCCCTCTGTAGCAGCAGCTAAACCTTACTTGTGCTCTGCTTCCTGGCACACCCGCTCTTTGCAGCTGCTCTGCACAAAAGTGGATTTCATCCACACTATGTTCAGACCTTTAGCATTTCAAATCTATTTCATTGACTGCATATCATCTTTTATGTCCCTGAGTGTGTTATTATGAGATTTTACCCTTCTGTTTTGTACCAAAATACCATTTGTACGGGTTGGGTTTGGTTTTACTTAACCTTGTATTTTCATTGATCATCTTTGTACTTTGTTCTTTCATGATAACTTTGTTTTACCCTTCACAAAGACCTGATACACATATTGAGATTTATGTAGTGCAAAGCAGCTGTTTGGGTTTGCTCTGGAGAGGCAATAGAAGATTTATCAAAACTTTGCTCTCTGTGCTGGAGTAAGGTGCTAATTTATGTTGCTCAGGAAAAGGAGATGGCACATGATTACCACTCTATACATTGTTAATATTCCTGGCTTCCCTGATGAGAAGTCATGGCAAACTGTCCACACTTGACTCACAAAATTTTAGTCAGAGATTGAAAATATTCCTGAAAGGTAACACAGCTCAGAAGAGTGATGAACAGGGGCAGAGCTCTCCTTTTCCCCAGCAGGCTGGTATATAAGACTGAGGCATCACATAGAGTTTTAGAGTATATTAGGGTTTATTAAGCAGTTTTAATGTATAAAGTTTATTTTTTGTCACCTTTCATTTGCTGTACACTCTCCCCCGCATAACTATTCCATATTATTTCCCTGCGTGCTAACAATTTGTGGTGAGAATGCCCTTCAAAACACAGCATTTCCTAACCATCCAGTGTACTACCTTTCACCTTGGATAGGGCTTTTATTTATTTTTTAATAAATTCTACTTCATTTCTAACACACTAAACCTCATTATGGAATAATTTCCCTTGGCATGAGAAGACCTCATTAATTGTTCCATTCAAAAATTATTATCTCTCAGGATGGGTGTTATAAGGGAAGTGTAATGGGTAAGGGTTTTCTTTTAACTACATTCTGCCTGAACGTTCCTTTTTTTCAAGTGATTAATTTTGCTGCATCTGTGTTTATTTAAGAACCTGAAGCTAAAATAACTAGTAACAGGTGGCTGAGGTCTTACTGATAATATGCCTGCCTTTTAGGTGTACTCCTACAAAAGGTTTCAGTTCTTACTTTCTGGTTCTTTTCCATATTTAACAGGCTGCAATGAGAAATCATTTTGTATGATATGGTGTTTAGATTTATTTGATTCTAGGGGAGGTTTTATTTTAACACTTTTAGCTAGTTGTATGGCACATATTTTACCTTTTAGTAATAACAAACCATGCTTCATATTTTCCAGTTATGTAGGGGGTTTCATGATAATTGTTTTCTATGGCTTCATTTTCCAAGGATATGCTCACAGTGCTAGTTTATTCTATGTTTTTACATGTGTTCTTTCCTAATTTTGCTCTTAGGAATTTTCAGTGGACCTTCCCTCACCAGCTGTTCACTGAATTTTTCAGATCCTTTTCTGCTGATGCTGATGATGTTTAAGAGACTGGTGGTAATCTTTTTATATTACTGCTACTGTGAGGTCTTGAGAAGTATGACTGAATTTCTTTAAATTTATGCATAAAGTATGTTTACTCAAAATGTGGGATCTTCATATCTGAGCTTCTTTACTATCCAGCCATGAATGTAGTTAGAACAAGAAGTCATTCAGCCGTGCGTGATGGGCTGGATATGGTTTATTGACATTTATGACTGCAGGTAGGAGATTGCTACAGCTATTTGAACACTCAGGCAGGGTGGTCCTATATCAAGACTAAGATGGAAAGCCAAGATTATGAAACCATCCATGCAGCTACTCAACAGCCAAGTGATTTTGACATATGCTATGGATATATGTAGCTATAATTCGAGCCCCACTGTGCCTAGCTCATTCCAGGGGTTTGAAGTGTAGTTTTCCACATCCCAAGATGTTAAGGAGGTTTTCTTTGTATCTTTTATTGGAGCCATTTCATTTTCTGTAAATACATACTTACTAAGTGAAGCTTCATATATTCACTACAGTGAAGCTGAACTGATGTTCTAGTGACTGAGTGATTCTCCTGGGATGTTTGAGGACACTGATTTGGGGACACTGACATTGTATCAGATAGTTATCTGAATTATTTTTTCTGAACCATGGCAAAGTGCCCTAAAAAGAAATGTGACAGTCTCTAAATAAACTCGAGTGATTTGGGGTCAGTCTTACTTAGAATGTGAAAACAAACAAATCGTTATTGTTCTTTTGTGCAGCACAGGATGGATCACATTTGCTAACTCAACCTCACACTGGAATCAGTCAGCAGGACCTGTGCTACACAGCACATGTGGTTTTACAACTCTTTCTAGTCATTTAGTGTAGACCGCACACATCCTTACATGGAAAACAATTTCTACCCTCTATTAGCTAAGTCTTCCCCAAAACCTAGTTTTACCAGATAGTGATCAGTGAAAAAAGAAAAATTATCTGTTGTCTTTCAACATTATGAAATATTTTTGTTTTACAACCAACATGATTTGCTGTCCTTATTCAGGTTTCCATTAAAGTTAGTGATATTTTTCAACCAAACGGTTTGAGCACTGAATTCAGTATTCTTACTTACACCATATAGGAGGCACAAACCACATAGAAAAGCTACATACTTCTGCTCTTCTCTAAGCTTCTGTTCTTGTTCAAGAAATAAAACAGGCAGAGAGGGTATGCATCTTGGAATTAGCTTTATGTCCTAATGCCTACACCACGTTAATAGCTTTCTATTATTAAAAACCATGCAGTCTTCTTCCAAGTGTATAACATATAAGAAAATAATCCTTTTTAGCAATGGTCAACTTTAAACATAAAATAATATGAATTTTTAAAGGAACAGTTCATTGTAAAAAATGTAGTAATGGCATGCAAATAACATCTATAAAATAAAATATAAAATATAATATACAAGTATATGGGCTAGGCCTTGAGAAATATGTATAAACATATTAAAATATATTTTATAAAAATATGATTATGCAATACAGAATATAAACCACAAAATATATTGGTCCTGATTAAGAAAGAAAGAAAGAAAGGAAGGAAGATTATTGATTAAATTCAACAGAGCCAGAGTGGGAATCAAACCACTGTTAATGGTATATTAAACCTGAAAGATCTTTCTAGCTGATGCGTAATCCTTTCTTATTGCCTCTTGCTGGTCACACTCAAACTCTTTCTGTAGCATGTCTAGTTAAGAGCAATTAAGTGGCAATGTCCTCATTATGTTTTGTTGATTAATTACTACACCATCATTAATCTGTGACAACATACAGAGATTTAATAGTTATCCAGACTAGTAATATATTTGCTGAAGATAGAGCCAAATATGTGCTAGAGTTGCCATATATTTATAAGAATAAATTTTCAGCAGATAATACCTATGTAAAACTTTGGCACTTGAGCTGGAATTTACCATTCCATTTGTGCTCCTTCAGAAGAATTTGCGTTGCTACAAAAAAAAATATTTTTGACTTTGTGTAAGTGTTTTAAGCTGTAAACAGTATAAGATATGTATATATAAATGAATGCTGAGAAATTATGAGTTTAGGAATCCAGTTCCATTGTTTAATGTTTTAATGTTTTAATGTACTGAATAAAAAGCCTTGGGCAAAGATGCTCTGTTCAGGGTCTGAGAAGCTGTACAGAGGCTGGATATGAGAATTTTGTTTTATTCTTACTTTTAATTTCTTTGTGAAAGCCTGATCCAAATTGAAGAAGGACTGGAATATCTGATCTTTTGAAAAATGTGCTTTGGGTTTGACAAACAACCAGGTTCTGCAAAGCTATTATTTCATGAATCACATTTTTGGCCCCTGAGTGGCCTCATGAAACCCTTCTGGAAGTTCTCCTTGCTGACAAGGTGAAGGGCAGAGCTGTGAGTTCTGTTGCCTTACCTGCAAGGGAGAGGAGAAGCCAACACAAATGCAAAAATCTTCAGGAGCAGAACCTGCAATGAGTGGAAAAGGAGAGGCAAGAATCATAACTGTATCTGGCAAAAATGTCCACCCGCTCTTGCTTGCGGTCTTCCATGGGCTGCAGTGTAGATATCTTTTCCATTCTGGTCCTCCATGGATGGCAGGCAGACAACTCTTATAGCTTACATGCAGAGTTTTTAACCCTTCTTAAGTATGTCGTCACAGAGACACCACCAGAGCTGCTGGGAAGCTCAGTTTTGGGCAGAAGCAGTGGGTCTGTTGGAAATGGTTCTGTCTAACATGGGGTAACCCCTGGTATCTTCTCACAGAGGCCACCCCTGCAACTCCAACACCTGGACATGGACACCCAGTACAAACTAACAGGATGATCTTAATATTCCATTTAAGGTATAACACTGATAAAGAATCAAGAAGTCCTTATTCCATGGAACACTGAGATTTCTCTGTTTTCTCAACAGGTTAATGTATAGCACAGTGTCTGTTGATCTTGTGTGCTTAAAGGCACCTCTTTTCATTAAAGATGTTGATCTGTCTGATGCCTCTGTGTCATTCTCTAGTCAGATTCCAAACTTCAGGAGCAGAGGTCCGGCTCCTGTTTTACTGCCAGTAATTCATTCCCACACAGCCCAATTACAGAGCACAGCTCCCAAGTTTCCATGTTCTGATCTGAAGCTATACTTCTCTCTTGTTTAAATTATATTTTCCATTCCAAGGGGAAAAAAAAATGTACTCTATTTCATTGACTGATTCCTTTTCTTTTGGTCTGAAGATTATTGACTGAAATATGGATATGCATGTGAGTAGAAGTGTGTGGCAGGAATGCTCATAAACTAGAATGAGTTCCTCTGAAATCTCTTCATATCTGATTAGTGACCACTTGTATCATTTGGAGATGCTGTCAGACCTTCTACTGGTATATTAATCTATGTGCTTTTTTCTGGAGGTGTTACTGAAAGCTGGTTTAAAGCAATGTTTCCTAGCCATAGACATTTTCCAAAATTAATTTAGTGCTCTTTTTCCCATATTAATATTTTTTCCATTATTATTATCATTATTAGCCAGATGTTAGCAGATATATACTACTATATAATAAACCTAGTAAGTAAAAAATTTGCTCCTAATCAGCAACCTCAATTTACCACAGAAACATCCTAAATTTAGTTGACAAACTGTCATCTTTCTTCATAAGCAGTTTGTAAAAGACAGTCACAGGTTTGCGAAGAGTGGTTCCCTTCACCATAGGATTTGTGCTTCTTTTCGCTATACTGAAAATACCCCACAAGCTATCCAATGTTGGTGGAGTAAATAGAAATTAGTTTAATGGCCTTTGGAAAACATAACTTTAAAAGAAGACATTGGACCATATATAATTATTACAATTATAATAATAAGCAAATGAGCGAAACAAAATTTCATTAAATACACAGAAACAGTCCTGAGGAGATGGAACAGAGGCAAGCACCATGCCTTCCAACTGTGTGCTCAGCTGGAGAGTTAGGGGATTGTCTGCTGCCTCCTCTTCTGTTTACTCAGTATTTACATAATGTTTATTTCCTTGTGTGCAAGGAGACAGAGATCTTCCTGGTGGTGGGGAATGTGTTGGTTTCCAAGGTGAACCTGCTACAACATATTAAATAGGAGCTGGACTGTCGGAGGACATGGAGGGCCAAAGTCTCCCTCTTTCTGAACAAGCTTTTAACATCTCTTATTGATGGTAGTGCAGTTACCACTCAGTTACTGCTCCAATTTCAAAAAGAAAACCACTACAGGTGTATTTTGTGAGGGACCCATCCTGTTAGTTTCTCCTGAGCTTGCCCTGCAAGCCCTTGCCAGATCAGACCTGTCCCCAGTGGTTTTAGACTCCTAATGGGGCTCAAGGAGAAGCTACCCACCTCACTGCACAGGATGAGGAAATTCAGCTCAGAAACAGAAATGCAGGTGCTTAGAGAAAGGGACATGGAGCCTTCATTTGAGTTGGGCTGTGCTGGGGATATTTTGTACGTCAGTTTTGATTCGCAAACCTTAGCTCAGCCAAAGTCTGTCTTTAAGCTCCTCTATCACTTCCAGGTTAAAATCCTTAAGCAGATCTGAAAAACCAAGCTGCTGTGCTAAACTTGTTGTTTCAATGACTTTGCTTCCAATGTAATATTCTCTTGGAATTGAAGTTTGTTTTCTAGTGCCTTATTATTATGCTAACTATGAGGAGAAAATAAAATGTGAGTTAACTGGAAGAAAAAAATACATATATGATAAAGCTGGGAATAACCTCCAAGGATCTAGTTCAAATTTCTGCATCAAATTAAGAGGCATAAGATGTGATTAGCTATTAGAGAGAGAAAGTTGAGGTTGTGTTTAACAGAGATACTTTGCATAGGTTTGCAGCACATTCGGAAAACAGCCTTGTGAATCCCCTGGGCTCACCTTGATTGTTTTACTCGCAGAGCCTGTGGCTGCAATTACATCTGAGCAATGTGCTACCACATGAGGAGAAGCCCACCTACAAGCCATGGGTGACAAAAGCAGGTCTAAATGAATCTAGATATTTTCATTCCATTTTAGTAGTGAGCTGGGTAAAAAGAGGAGGTAAAAAAATAACTATCTTGCAAGTGACATAAACATGCATTTTGTGTCTGGCAAAGCAGAGAAAAAGAGTTACAAGGTTTGCCAAGAGCAAGGCATCTCAGGGTTAGGCCCATGATGAAGCTGTGAGGAGACCATCCATGATAGAGGTGATCCTCATTTGAAATACCACTAAATGTCATGGGCAGGAGAGTGATATTTTATTTTCTCAGTGTCTCCCAGTGAGCTGCTTGCTTTGTCCCAGAGAAACTTTGAGGTGCCGTTCTGTTGGAGCTTGGAATGGGATTTAGTTGTGGGTGGGAAGCAATGCACTTTTAATTATATATCAAATTACAGAAGTTGTTTTTTTCAGGCAAAATCAGAGTAAAGGTCACATCCATCAGCTTTATCAGTGGGATATTCCAAGCCTTCACTGAAGTACATGTGACTTTTCCTTGTGTTTAACAGTATTGTCACTCACATGAAGTTTTACATTCTGTCCAAGCTGTGATCAAGATAACCATTCCATAAATGAGTTCACTTTCATTATCATTATCTATGGCAGTCACATACGGTGGTGAGTGGTGAGATAAATCAGCCTAGCAGACACCTCCTACAGACTCCAATGGCTTATCCCATGAGGTCCCTTGTATCCTGCTGATGTCTCAATCTGTTTCTCCCCAAGGGTCTTGAAATCAATTTGTTGCCAGGAACCTTGTAAGCCTTGTTCTACTACTTGACTTTCAGATTTACAGTGACAACTTTTTTAGATGGCATGACCATAACCACTTTTGATTCTGGGATATGTTCAGGCCACAGACTGTGCTTAGAAGAGCAAAATGCCCAGTGTAGTGCTCTCTTGATTAAAGTGTTTTTTGTGTTTAGAATCATCACAGAGCAGTTGAATCAAGACTCTCATACCAAGACTGAAGGGGAAAATCTCACCCATCACCTGCAGAAATCCTGGCAGTGTGGTCTATTATGAAAGGAAACAGAGTGTTTTCTGTGCACAGAAATTTCTCTCTGCCCATGGGATGCAAACTGTGCCATTTCCCCATGAGACAGTTTAGGAACCTATCTCCCAGCAGAACATTTTTATTTGCTTGGTTTAGTCACCAATGGACTAGAAAGAGCATCAGAAGTTGTCCCAGTCCAAATATTGTTCAGGTCATTTCAGTCCCCGTAGCTGGCTACTACCATTCAATATAGCCAAATGAACCTATGTAATCTCTAAGTAACTACTGATAGTTTCACACTTTTTATACACTGACCTTCTGTCGTGGTTTAAGCTGAGCTGTAAATCAGAACCACACAGCTCACTCCCTCACTCCCTCCCCCCTTCTTCCCCCCCACCAAATCCCGGAGGGATGGAGAGGAGAATCTATAGAATGTAACTCCCATGCATTGAGATAAGAACAGTCCAGTAACTAAGGTATAACACAAATCACTACTGCTACCACCAATAATAATAATGATAAGG
>JANHGB010008305.1:929-28374 GCA_026283785.1 Coracopsis vasa
CTCTCAGCTGGCTCATTAGACCCTTCAGCAGGTGGGGGAGCCCACAGCAGTTCATCCATCTAAACACAGACATTATTATGTCTGACCTTAGTTTGCAGTGTGAGTGACCTTCTGAAGGCTTTTAATAACTATATCAGCTGATTCCAAACAGCCGTCCCACGCTGGGCAGCCAGATAAGAACAATTTCACATTAAACATTCCATAGGAGTTTGTCAGATGGCATCAAATCTCTGAAAAATAGCTGATTTATTAATGCTGGCCAAGTGTTCATAACAGGGTTCTGAGTTCTGAATCTGAGTGGAATCAGCTTTAAGAGCTGGAACTACCACAGGTTTTGCATAATCATTTTCTAGTTTTAGCTTCACCAGAATGTTCTGCTTCAAATCACTGTTCAATTGTGCCACTGGTTGTGCATGGTTCATGTTTGCAGTGTGCATGGACATGAATGGCTGTCTTCACAGCGATACCGATATACACACAAAAAGAGAAAGGAAGAAGAATTCACATCTGGTGACAGTGGCTTTATTTCCTCTGGATAGCATTAATCCCCAGCATAGCAAAGAGCCAGACACCTTCCAGACCCTAAATATGATGTTTTTCATAATTCCCATTTCTGTGTTGTTTTCAGGTAGCTGAAAGCTTATCTGGAGTTTTGAAATGTTGAAATGAACCTTAAGTGAGGGGAGATTTTACAGCTTGGACCGAGTTTGCTTTCCAACCCAGTCTGCTCTACTTGTGAGCACCAAAGCAATAAATAAACCCAGCCAGCAAACTGAAACAGGAGGTGTTCCAATATCCACATCAGGGGAAAATATTTTCTGGATTTAATAACATTTTAAGGTTCAAATTGTTTGCATCCCTTTGGTTGTTTCATTTTTAAGCATCGAGATAAAAATGTTGGCTTTTTAGGGGTTTTTATCATTTTGATTGACTCAAATTTGCAAATAGTTTTGGCTGACCTAAAATGTTATTTTTTTGGATGAAAGATCCAAGTAATAATATTGGCTCAAGCCATAAGGCATTCTTATGTCATTAGAGCTAAAGGTGGTGAGAGCAAAGACTTTTCTCCTATGTCCCTGCAATCAGTCACAAAGTCTTCCTTCAATAAAGCAGTCTTTGGCACACTGAGAGCAGTTGCAATCCCATTGTTCTTGCATGATCCTTAAGAGTTGACTCATCAAGAACTGGCAGTCACCAAGAATGGTATTCCTGCCAGACTGTATTTGGAAAATCTCATCCGACATGTCAATGATAACTGTAAGATACTTCAGGAAACACAATCCTATTTCTTGGAAGTATCTGATTGCGCAAACCTTTGATGGGATTAGTAATAGGTCTATCTTACTGCTTTTGCATGTATTTGTTTTGTCTGAAGCCATGATGAGGTACAGCGCAGTTATTAGGTGTGAGTCTGGGACTTAAGTATTAGGTGTGTATGCTTTTTAATTGCCCATCTCAACCACAAAATAAGGCGGTGAGACAAATTATGTTCTCATATAGCTTGTCTGGTAGAAACCTGCTGCTTTATCATTGCAACAAGGAACAGGAGTCAGCTTTTGTTGGTCGGGTTAAAGGGGTGAGGGTTGTTTCCTTGGGTTTTTTCCAGTTTTGTTCAAAGAAGTTGCTTTTTCCAGCAATCACTGCATGCTAGCACGCATCAGACAGTGAGAGCTGCTCTCTGCTGTGCTCCCCTCTCCCACTGCTGCTTGTTGTGGCCCCAGGATCAGCCCCACCTGACTGCAGAAGCAGGCCATAAGGTATGGAGTTCTGCACATTATGGTCTGCTTCTGCTGCCTTGGAGGGAAAAGCCAGGTACTTTCTAACCTGAATGAGACTTCTCTTCCACTCTGAGCAGAGAAGGGAATATTAAGCAGGTAGAAGCTGACACCAAACAGAGTGTATTTCTTATTAAACAAGTAGAATAACAATGCATTCTATAGTTTGCTTTCCACTTTATCTTCTTAGCTTCACACATGGTAAAAACGAAATAGCAACCATCAGTGCATAAATTGCATGAACAGAAATAAGACTGAGCCAACAGCTCTCAGCTTCGTTACTCTTTTTCCTTTCAACAGCTCCATTAGTCCTATGTGTTGTAGTCACACAGGCATATGGGAGGTTTAGATTTAGCAAAACAGAATAAAAGGCATGCTGGTATCAAACCCTGGGGGCTCTGAGACTATCATGGTTGTCTGCAAACGAAGCAGAGAGCAGTGCATCCATCTCTGCTACCTGTGTGGATGGATAACCCAACCTTCACTACAAAAGGACCTACTGTACCAGTTGTGATCATGTGCAGACCTCGATCTCCTTTAGTCTTCTCTGTTAATACTGTCTGTTAATACTGTCCCGGCTAGATGAATGGATAAGTAGACAGACAAGGTAACACAAACACCACCCAGTGTAGATAATGTTATCCTGGAAAGTAAATGTTTCCTTCTAGACCTTTCTGCAGAAAGTAGTTGAGCTGGGGGGGCTGAAAATGTTCTGATAAAACATGTTTTGGTGAAAAATGTGGGAGAGAGACCTCTGGATTATGTGCTTACCTTGATTTTGATGAACTATTCATGGGATTTGTATATATGTGTGTGTATGTGTATATAGGAAGCATCCAGAAAACTTAGTTTTGATATTATACAGTTAAATACTTTTACTTTTCTCCCTGACATGAAATGTGCTTTTCAAAGTTGCCTGTGATTCTGTTTAAAATGTAACTAAGCAAGCCTGTACCGGAATGAAATGCTGAGCATTGTTTTACCCCCCAAGAAACATGCTCTGATATATCGATTGGCATTGAAGTATTTTTGTAATGGCCTGATCCAAAAGGTCTCTACTTGGCAGTAAAAGGAAAAGCCAGTTATATAGCTCTATTGAGAAGCACTAATTACAGCTTCTGCTGGTCATGGTGCATGGTATGTGGACATATGATTCATGTATATATCACCCCTTTTTCTTTTGAAGAAATGCAGTAGGAATTTTAACTGCAGGGATGAACATAAAGGACCCAAAGTTAATGGTTCACTTAGGAATAAATAGTTCCTCTTCTTGACACTTGCACAGAGAGTGCCAGACCTCAGCTGGACTAAATCAGTAAATCATTAACTTTAATAGGGATTTGCCAGTTTACACCTACGGAGGATCTGGCTCACATATTTCAACAACAATTCTCCTTAGACATAGCCAACCCGTCAGGCCGTTGACTATCCACAGAAGTCAATGGCTATGTCTGCTGTTCCACTTGGGACGCTGAAAACACACGCCTGTCCTCAAGGCAGGACATAATGCAACTTTCCAACCATATATCAGACCCATGAAGAACCAGACTTTTGTGCCCATATAGCTACTGTATTTTCTTAATGAATCAGACAGGAATAGGGCTTAAACTGCTTACCACTAACTTTAATTTACAGCGTGTGGTAATGTAGTGACAGTAATGTTGTCATCGTTCTCTCTCTTCCTCTGTGGCATCAAGCCCAGACTTTCACATGCTCATTTTTAAGACGGTGTCAAGCTGAGTTTTACCCCCACCCACACTCAAGCCCCTGATGAAATTAGATGTTATTAATAAATAAATAAATAAGAGACCTCACCGATAGCTCTAGAATCTGCTGGGGTTTCTCTTCTGCCTCAATGTGCTTTTCATCCAGGGAACAGAATGAAAATGCATTTTCTACGGTAGTAACTGACATGTTCTAAATGGTGTCAGAATTCAAGAACATGACAAGCAAAATACAGCTGGACTGGAGGGCTGCACCACACATAGAGTAGGAAATATTGCATTCCCATGCTGTTTTCATGCATGCAAGCGATCAGCCACATTACAAACCCTTAAAAACATTGTGAGAAAAGTTGACATTTCCCAGATGGGCGGCTTATTTGAGACTAGCCCATCTGACTTTCCTTTCTCCAAGGGAATTTAACCCCTTGGAGCTCCTAAGGGGAAGCGGCGTTTCCTTGTCATTCTCCTGAAAGCCTAATAAAACGGTGCTGGTTTGGCAGGATTGTTGGGGTTCAGGTTGACATCCAAGTCTTTGCGCAAAATGCGGTCAGGGATGCTCCAGTGGCTCTGCCTCCTTGGTTTATGGAGATCAGCTTGTGTCAAGCTACAGTGTGCACAAACCACATTACAGGCTGTAATGAGACCAAAATCAGCAACTGCTAGTGGGGCTCCACCATGGGTAATCCTAGCGAGCATCACGGCCTTGCAGATTTTAAACTGTTCTCCATGTGTCAAGACCTTTTGATCTCAAACTCAATATGTTTTCAATAACTCCATGAAAAATGCATAGTGCTTTAGCTTCAGGGGAGATCATTTGGGGAACAAACTCACCATCTAGATTTGTTTGGCATTTCTGATGCAAATCTGATTGGTGTGTAAGTAGTGTTGAATACTGTGCAGGAGGTTTCGTATTTGGTTGATCCTTTAAAGCTCTTAAATGTATTATTCAAACTGCACTCCTTACTGCTATCCTTGATTTGGTACAATCCTTCCTTAATTATGGCATCTTGTACCATACTGACAAGTGTTTAAGACTGACAATTTTTAAGACAGACAAAATCTTGCTCACTATTAACTGGATGTAAAACCAGCCTTTACTTCCCAGCGCCAGACTGTTTGTATTCAACAGGTCGACTAACCCAAAAGCACAAAAGCAAGTCTTTTGAAAATCAGAGCAATAGCACAAAGGTATCCCACTGTTAAACAACTGATTAATGTCTGACTCAGAGGCTCAACTGCAAAAGACAATGTCTATTCTCAGGATAAAGGTGGTCTACCATCTAATAACGCATATGATGCAAATCATAGGTTTAGCTGTTACTGTGTCTGCTCTTCTTTCTTTCTTCCCTGTTGATTTCTTCCCTTTTTGTCCCCTCAACCCCTTTATCAAAAGTAACTTCTGGAAGGAAAAATAAACACTGGAGGACACTCAGCTGTTTTGGCAGCCATGTGTGCAAGAAAGGCCTTTATCCCCTGCTCTGTTCCTGCAGACTGAAAGGAGCTGGAGCTCCAGTTTGAAGGCAGACAAGCAGCCTGTGAAACCTCAGCCAGTTTTCATCACAGCTGGCCATGCCTGTGTGATTTCAGACAAAAGACTTCCGTCTTTATCTGGCGCTTATTGAGACATCTCATTCAGCTAAAGATAAAAGGGAAAAGATGTGCTTTGAAATTGAACCATTAGGGCGTCAAAGAAATCAGCATGCAAATGCCACACGCAAATGAATTCAAGATGAAGCTTGAGGATCAAATCTCAGTGCCAACGGGAGTTTGCCTGCACAGGGACCCAGCAAAGCCATTGTAAAGACCTCAGGGGACTTTGGCCCTATGTTTGTTAAGGGAAGGAGGTGAAAGTAGGATGTGGAAGCAGTCTTAAAAATAGATTACAATGGGAGTGATTGTTTCAGAGAAGTCACCCTGGTTTGCCAAAGGCTGGGTAGGTTATTCACCAGAATGATTCTTTGATGAACTATGGAGAATTTCCTTCTGATTTCCCACCTTGCAAATCCTCATAGAGCTTAGCATAGCACTCCCTACATGTATCTCACTTTTCCCACTGCCATGGCATGCTCCCAAGCCTACCTGGTTTGTTATAAGTAGGGACATAAGGGTCTGAGCTAGCTTACCTTTAAGTGTCTGGTGCCCTGTTTCAAAAAGTGAATATATTTTTCTCTGTCTATTAGTCAAAGCCTAAAAGATCCCTGATGCAACAACCTTTTAAATGCTCCTGGTAGAAGAGAATCAGGATTAAGCTGAATTGACAGTAAAAGAGAGTCTTTATTGATACCAAAGGCAGGCAGACTCTGAGGTTTACTAGCTCCTTCAGTAATTTATCACAGAGTCATGTTAACTCCTGTTTGTCCCATGAAGTTCAGGCTGCGATTGCTGACCATGCACATTGGTGATTGTTTCAAGACCAGTAGTTACCTGTAGAGATTAAGTAACAGTTAACAAAGCAGTTGGGGCTAACTTAAGAAATCTCTGCCTGCCCACAGCCTATGGGTGAATAAGAGTATTTCAATAGGCATTTTATTCTGATTTTATTTGCCATCTTTGTCCTTTAGATGAGGTGCACATCATTGGCCTTTTAAGTGAAGAATGGAGCATTTGAGCTTTCCATCAGGAGAAATGTTCCACTGCATGATCGGTTTCCACCCACTGAGAAAACTGCCGCTTAATAATGTGCAAATCTCTAGTTAAAGAACTACAGAGATTAGCCTGAAGCCTGACACTCATCCTGCGGGAGGGAACCTCACCAAAATGCTGTTGACAAAGGGAAACTTTGTTAAGCGTGTTTAGTTCAGCCCTGCTATTGCAAGGATCCCTAAGCTGCTTTGTTTTATGAGACTTAGGGCAAAGGATTTTCTTAAAGCAAAGGGCAAAGAATTCTCTTAAAGACCATATTCCTTCTGTAAGGGTGCATAGTCTCATGGGATTGAGGGATTAGGTGTTCATTTCCTATACAAAAGCTTCATAATTGTCTAAAGGATGCCTGGATATTAACCAACCTCCAAGGAAAATATCAAGTACAGTGCCTGGAAAAAAAGAATAGAAAGAATCACTTCACTTAGGCTGAGCTGTACTGGGAGTTATGTACCAATAAGTGATGAAACTCTTGGGTTTCTCTCCATGGACATTGTTTGTAAAAGGCAAAAGATTTATAGGATCTGAGGAGAAACCAGAGAGCATTGTGCAGAAGAAACTATGCAGAGAAACTAGGGCTTGATGAGTAGGAGGCTGCAAGAAAGTCCACCTAGGAATGTTATTGCTGGATATGCATCCTATCCACAACATCTTCCATGGTGTACCTAGACTTCTGTGATTCACAGGATGAACTACACATCAGTCCAGAGTGACACTGCATCATAGGCTGGGGAACACATTAAAAGGGACTATGTGGATAGCTGGTGAGGACTGACATTACTAGAATAACTCTCATAAGGCACCATCAGAAGATGAAGTTTCATGCTGAGCTAGCTTGAAATGAAATGCATTTGGCTAGCTCAGTATACAAGAATTCAGGGGAGTTGTCGTAAGAGAGGATATCTTCCATGCTGAAAATCTGAACTACATCATTTGCTGCCCTTTGAAATGGCTCCAAAGCATTGATGAAACAAAAAGGCATAATGCAGAAATACAATAATCCATAATATGTCACCAAGGCAGGATTTTCCTGATCCCCACATGCCAATTTAATCTGATGGTGTCTATTTACAAATGAAACCTGCTAAACCATTTTGTGCTGTTGCTACAAGGAGTTTGAGAGCAATCCGCAACCATCTATTAGTTAAGAGTCTTCTCAAGGAACAAACATTTATATTTTAAATCTCAGTTACCCTCAATACTGCTACAGCTGGTGCTATCCAAGATGATGAAGACTGTTCAACCAGGTCATCCTCCAACATGACATTAGCTTTGTCTTCAGCGATACTTGATACTGTCAATGTGAGGCTTGCCTCACAGGAGCATTCCTGATTTATGTGCAGCCAATGTTTTATGCAACCGTATCTCCCATATCTCAATTTGGGAACATGCAAGCTTAGCACAAGAGCAGCTGTTCTACATTTATTGCTTTGTCTGAATGCTTTCTCAAGGCAAGCTCTAGCTCTTTTATTGACCAAGACGAGCTTTACTAAAGTCCTATCTCTCTGACCTGATTTTCTGTTACTTTTCCTCCTGATGAATCAATTGTTGCTTCCAAATAAAATATGTCTTTATCCCAGAGAGAAAATACTTGGGACTGAACATTAAGGGTCCCCGAAATTCTTACCAGTTCAATGAAAAAAGCCCTCATCCTTCACGTATGGATTTATAATCAACTGGTTTCAGAGTATCTTTCTGCTGAGCAGCAAAGACAGTTTGTGCACAGGAAAAAGATTTGCCCTACATGCTGGTGCTCATCTTGTCTATGTCAGCTCTTACAATAACGAGTATTGTTAAAATGGAATGTAGTAATAATGACATTACTGTTGTTATTTCTGCAATAACATTGTATTTAAATTACAATTTTATTGTAGTAATAATTCCCATTTCCTTTCAGCAAATAAGACTTGCAATTTTTCCTCCCCTTGACCTTCTAGTAATTTTCCCACTTTTGACTGGAAAGATCGCCTGGGCACCATGATATCCTTATAGCCCACGTCTTTGTCTTAAGTGAGATGTCAGTTCAATACCTCTTCTCATATTATCTGTGTGCTGAGCAGTCTGTAGCGTAGCAAGTATGTGAGATTATCAGACAGCACAGTAAGGAATGTGCGTTTCTTCAGCGTTCCTTTGCTATTGAAATGAATTTTGCCATTCTCAGTGGTTAAAGACATTACATACCCATTGCTTAAACATTGCAACAGTTGTGCTACCTCCGCACCCAAGTTCAGTAACCCATGGAGAGTGAGAGCAGAGATTGACAGCTTCACATGTAGCCTCTGACCAAGAAAGTGGAGACTTTTGAAAATAACCTTGTTCTCTTCTTTTTTTAAGCTCTTTCTGTCTCTTTTTTCCTGCTAAACCCTTCACGGGGGTTGCCTCTTTGTAAAGTGTATAGTCTGCAGTTAGTTTTGGGTGGCTACTTCCTCTATACGAAAGATTCTCGTGACCATATGTAGCATCTGTGCTTGACTGCACTTTCATACAAACCATCACCAGCAGGGTATGGGATGGGATGTTTGTTGCTGCTGATTGATTTTGTACAAGAATGGTCTATATAGCAGGGTTTTAAAGTGTTCTTGTGGGGTTTTTATAATCATATCCTGCATCAAATAATACTACTGTAAAGGTGTGACTAGATAACTGGAGTGAGTTTGATATCGCGTTTTACTCCACAGGGAATAATTAATTTGCAGGGAAGATGTTCCAGATGATAGATAAAGGCGAAGAAAGGGTTATTTCAGGCATCCCTCGGTGAGATGTACTTCTCTACTGACATCAGTTCAGCTTGCAGACTTGGCACCTCACATCTCTGCTGGTGCAGCTACAGCAATTTTTGTAACATTAAAGCTGCAAACTAATGGGTCTGGTTTTGCTCTTAGTGCTGATGTTGCTGACTTTCTGTAAGCTGAAATTGCTTTGACTGAAATCCCAATTGGACTCAATGATAATGCTATTCTGAGCTATGGTGGCTGTAGATTTATAAGATATTAGTGGAAGTGAAAGAAAAAATAGGCTTCTCCTGCCTTCTCTACTATTGATACTGAATGTTATTGGTACAGGTGGTCAAAAAGGTAGTAAGATGCCTGTTTTACAAAACATCTTCGAAATACTCACCCAGTCCACTAAAGCATTATGGCAAATGCACTGCGCAGACAATCCTGCCACTGCCCTGGGAAATGAACGGGTTGACTCGTAGAGCTTTCTGCCTTTAATTACTATGATTCCACTGATTAAGCCCAGGAGCTCTCCTCTTAATCCTGAATTACTCATTTTGACCCTCATAGAGTTTATATGCCTGAGCCATGACACCGTCACCCCAGAAATCCCGTGCTGTTCATTGGAGGGGCTGTCGCCACTGGGTGAAACAGAAACCAGCAGGTACTTTAGCAGGGCGACCTCCGTGTGCATGCAAGCATCTGTCAAGGCAGCCTTTCCTTAATTGAGTTGCTTACATTCCACGCTCAGTTACTGTCTGCTGACTTGCAAAAGAACAAAGGAACAGCTACTTCCTATTAAGGAAGGTAATAACTTAATTAAAACCAAGTTCTATGCACTGCAGGATCTAGTTTGTCAGCAAGAGGCCTTCCTGGCCTTTCCCTATAGTTTTTGATAATCTATGCCAGATATTTAATCACTGTATACCTCAGTATAAAGCTTCTAGCCTCCATAACCAGCAGAAAGCTTGTCAAAATAAATGTTAACTTCTGACCGTAGTAGAAGACCAGCTAGAAGGTATTAACAGAATCAGAGCTGTCAATCAGAGCTTGGGCTCACCGTTTATATTATTAATTCCGACTCTGGTGGCATGGTCTTGGGATAACAACCATCCTAAGCTGCATTGGTCCAAAAAACACAAACCAAGAGTGGAATATATTTCGCGCTGAGGTGACGTTACTGAGTGTCCAGAGAAGCTGGGTTTTGCCTCTTTTTGTCTTTGAAAGGTGATGTTTTATTAGATTATTCTCACTGCCAAAAGACACAGCTACTGTCTGGCTTCATTCGCTGACTGTTTTTACTGATGTAAAGATTTATTCCACACACAAAAGCAACCTGTGAGGAGAAAAAGGAAAGAACTTGTTTGTTTGTTTCTGCCTGTTTCCTTTTAATTAATGTAGTGTGTTAGAATGGAGACTGTGAATAGCCTTGAGTGGGTTCTGAAGTGAAACCGGCCTCACGAATCTGAATCTATCTTGGAATTGCGGTATTATTACAATGCAAACCAGCGGGAAAGATTCCAGAGGGAAAGAGGAGAAGTGTGTTAATTGAGAACAATAACATGCCGAAGACCTCCAGAAGCTGGTGGCCTTAATAAAATGAGACAATGCTGTGTTGTTGCATAACCTGAACTTCAAATTCAATTTCAGTTAGAGTGGACTACAAGTGATGCAGGGCTAGGTTTCTTTTTCTCCATTCATTTATAAGGCTGTCTGAATAGAAAAGGTTTCACAGGTCATGTTGAACTGGGCTTGAACTGTATTTCTCTCTTCCATATTAATCACTTGGTCATGGAATAAATTTCAAGGACATTAAACACACAGAAGGTGATATTTGCAATCCAAGTAACTAATACTGGTGGCAAAAGTTTCCATTCCATCTTATCATGATTTGCTTTCTTGCCCTATCTGGTTTTGTGACTTGAACTGCTGCCTACAGGGGTAAAAAGAGAATGAACTATTGACATTGAGTAGGTTTTGAAGAGTCCAGGGTTTTGGAGTTTGTTTTAATCCCCTGGTTGTCTTTGTTCCCATGAACTAAACTAGCCTTAACGTGATAGGAGTGGTTCTAGAATTCCCCTTACCCAGACTTGTCCTCCTTGGTCACCGTGAGGGTAACCACTTACCCTGGTCACTTCAAGGATGAAGTCCTGAAGTTGTTCTAGATACATAAACCTTGTACAGACAGGCAGTGTCATGGATGAAATGCGGGTTTTTTCCACCCTTGTGTGGGAGGTTTTGCTTTTTACTCGTCAATAAACGAAGTAATTAGGAGCAAGAATCTGCCTTGAAATCCATGAGAAAATCCATGAGTCAAGTTGAACAACAGCTCTAAGACATACGACAGACATGTGGGTGTCTTCAGCTCAAGGTGCCCCAGGACATTTCACGGCAGTGATTTCTTATGTGCCCAGAACTCTTTGGCAAGTTTTGTTAGTATTACTTTTTGTATTTATCTGCATGAATCACTTTCCCACTGATTTCCCACCATTCATTTTGATTCAGTCTTCCAGGTGTTTGGATTCTCTTTGCTGGATAAAAATGCTTCCGTTTGAAGAAGATAGGAGAGTGTAATATAGTGCTAAAGATCCTAATGTATATATTAGGATATGCTAATTTAAAGCTTACAGATAAAACCATAACTATTGTCAAGAGCCATGGACCTGGCTGTTATTCAGCAGTCAGCTATTGTGACCCCCTAAGAGAATGGCAGCTCATAGCACCTCTGAATCTGCCTTTAGTTTTGATCTATCTGCTGTGAATAAAACCACAGTGTAAATCCAGTCATCTTTATCTCCTCTTATTTAAGCAAAAATAAATGGAGGGTAGAAAGTAAATACAAGCTTTAGGATTTTGTAAAACCCTCTAGATCGGGTGTTCTGGAACAATTTATGTACAACTGAAAACCTGCTTCTTTCCCTTCCTGCTTTCTGTCTGGGCAATATGAATTAAATTCAATCATTCATGGACATGTACAACATTTACTGAGCTATATATGCATTTCAGAGTCATTGTAGGAATGAAACTGTAGTATCTATTATAGTTTTCCCCCTCTGCCTTTACAACTCCTCAGTATCCAGTGATCCAGTGTGTGCCTGCCCAGGGTATGCATTACTGGGATGTATTTGCGCATATCAAAAGCAGCCAGTCTCAGTGATTCATTGAAAGTTCCAGTTGGCTTAGAGTCTTCCTGAAAAATCTGTTTATTTTGTCTTCTTGACTTACTTTTCCTCGTGTCTGAGTATTGTGCCTCCAGGAAGAAAAGCTTAAATTGCTAAAGTAGGGCTTTTTTTCAAAGCCTGCCAAGAATAAAGTGGCTTAATAAGAAAGCACACAGATTTTACTTTATATAATAAAAAAAAAGGAGTAAGTCAGTTTGAATGAGACTGGGAACTTCTTTGGGAGCATTGGATATTTTCTCAAAGTGTAAAGATAGGGGGATTTGAGGATGTAATATGGAGCTAACTAGCCATGAAAGTTGGAAAGGACCTAGGACCCTGTCAACCAGATCTGATCTTTGAGCACACACTGATTTATGCTGGTGGAAATTATGTAATGGTAAATCAATGATAGGTTCATAGTCACATAGCGGGGCTGCTATGAAGCATCTCTGTCACTGCAGGAGGTGTTTGCCTTGGGCCACGCCAGTGTCTATCCATGCTGCAATAACATGACTGTCACCATGTCCCTGCTCTATGGATTTGGGTGAGACTCCTTGAGAATCTGGTTTATTCAAGAAACAGAAATGCCAAATCTGCTTTCACAGCATGTATTGCAATCTCCTTTAGGTTTTGGCTAAAAATCAGTGCCAGCCTGGCCCTCTGATGCCTCTGTTCCTGGCTGCAATAGTGTGTGGTGTCACTGTCAATCCCAGGGTTAAGCTGAGATCACATCTCCCCATTTGCAGTGTGACCACCAGCATAGATGACACTTCCATTTCTGCAGTGGCTGAGGGAGCTGCCAACAGGGATTATTGTGTTTATTTTGTCTGAGCAGTATTTGTACAATGAACACTATCAGCTGTTGTTGGGACTCATCTTGGTAGCTGCAGAGTATATGCAATTTGTGTGCCCTCCACCAACAAGGGTTGTACTGCTAGGGGGGGAAATGCGTCCTACTGGGAAGGACACAGACAGTTCCTGCTGCTGCTGTTCATTGGGGAAGAGTGAATTCAGGCTTGAATTCTGATCAAGTCCTCAAGATTTAAGACTGCCTGGAAGTAGGTAACACCCAGGATGAGATATTCCAGCACTGCCATCTTCTTGGGCTCCCACACAGAATGCTGAGTAGCTAAGGGTTAAGGGCAACTCATATTTTCTTCTCCCATCAGACCTCCTCTCTTCCTAAGAAACCAAGACTCATTTTCTCAAGTGCAAGCTCACAGAGTGGAGCCTAAGAGAAGTGAAAGAAAACAATCTGCTATATTATGTAGGAGCAACTGGAAGTTTTATGCCTTGTCTTGCAGAAGGCACCAGCAAGAAGACATCGTGTCCTCACTGGGTGCCAGATCATCCGCGTCGTATTGACTCAATGGGCTAGATGCCACCTCTTGAGTCACTGAGCATCACTTCTCGATACACCTGGTCTTGGATTTATTTTTGGAGGTTTCCAGTCTCAGTACAAATAAACAGACCCAGCCCATCATAGACCACAGCATTAGGTGGAGCTGCTGCAGATTGCTTAAAGATAATGCAATGCTAGGAAGGGGCATTCAGCAGTGAGGAAAAAACCATCTAAAGCAAATATTTCTGAATAGTTGGAATAAATAAATGTATGTTATTTTTTATCACTTCATTAAGGGTGTTTAACACTCAGAATGGTTTGGTTTTGCTGGCCCCAGAGATCAAATGAATGTACTTGCTGCCTGACTGCAGTGCTTATTCAATCTTCTGGTATTCATCAGGTCAGAGCTCACTTGCCATGGCCAGGTATTATTATAAATCCAGCTGCTGCAATATGTTCAGAAGCATTCACAAATAAGGCATGAACGCTACTGAAACAGCACCATCAGCTTTATTGCTATTTAGCAGTATGGGGAGATCTCAGGCAGGACATTGCTGTGCTTAACACAGACTCAGAGGAGAACCCTGCCTTAGGGGCTTTGCAGTCCAAGAGAACAACAGGCTATATAAAAGGCAAGACAAAGGTGAGAATGGTGAACACACTGAGAAGAAGAGAGATAAAACACATCTGACCACTAAAATTCCATCAAATATTCACAAAAACCATATTTTGCAGAAATTGTCCAGGACTTTTTCAATAAGCACAGCTCAAATGTGACAAGGATGCTGTGTTTGGGCTGAAGATAACGCAAGGCTCCTCTGGGATTCATTGCTAAATCTCTCAGATTCTGGGTTGGTTGCTCAGCACTGCCTGTTGTTTTCAGCTGGTACCACAGTACAGTGAACCCACTGGCTGCTGTTTTACTTCTCTGAGCCTCTTTAATCCACCTATGCACTGATCCTGTCCCCCTCAAGTGAAAATAGAATATACTGTATGCTCCTCAGTGAGGTCTGGACCAGACACATGGGGCAGCATCTCTCTGACAGTAGATGAGATAACTGGTCCAAGCAAACCTTTTCAGTGGTATGTGCAGGACTGAGCTCATAAATCCTCACTTATTTGGATTCTGTTGTATTATTCAGGGTCTGCTGAAATCAGTTGCATTGGGTAAAGGTTTCAGAAGCTGAACCTCTGAGCAGAGGGAGGTATTCAGGACTCCCGTGTCCTCATTAAGCTTCATTTTAGATTCAGCAGCTGCACAGATATTGCAAACCTCTCATTCCACACCAGCAAAGTCACCTGTTTTCAGAAGGACACTCGCTGGAAAATGTGGGCAGGCGGATTTCTCTGCGGCTCAGCCACTCCTGGGTTTGAAACACTGCTCTGAATAAAAAGCCTTGAGGCTTCTTAGACCTGGAAAGTGCAGTTTGTCCTAATCTCAGCCCTTCTTGAAGAGCTAGCGTTTTCTCTCACCCTCTTATTTATTGTCCCTTCTGTGCCTTATATAAAATCAGTTTTGCTCGCTTCTTTCACACGAAGACTCCTCCTGTCCCTCTTTGGCCAGGCTTTGTTTTAGAAATGAGCTGATTCATATACAAAGTTAAAACTCAGCAGAGGATGGGGCAAAGAATCTGGTTGATATTTCAGACATGTCTTGTGGTTAATGAGTTCTGCTTGAGCGACATAATTCCTGCATTGGCAGCTTTCGCTACTCTTCATGTGGAAATTTCTTCACTCCCAGTAAGTGCATGTCAGGTTGTTATTCAGACACACACAAAGTCGACTTTCTGAGAGCTCCATAGGACGAAATGGTGAAGAAATGAAATAAAATGAAATAAATAATTAAATTAAATTTAAATGATAAAATAAAAATAAAAATATGAAAAATAAAATAAAAATAAAATAAAATTGAAATAACAAAATAAAAATAAATAAAATAAAAAATAATTGAAATAATAATATAAAAATAAAATTGTGAAAAATTATAATAAAATAAAATAGTGCCTAGGTATATTCTTTTCTGTCGAATTAGCTGGACTGTGACCCACCAACAGCAGCCCTTGTTTAACACCTCTTATACTATAAAAAATACCTATCTTGATATAGAAAGACTTGTTCAAGCCATGGTTTCAGGCAGCCCAGCCAGGTTTCTGCTTCTGCCTGTGTTGTTTAGCAGTGGATACAATGCACTCTGTGGTTAAGGGTTGGAAAATGACCTCAGGTTTTCAACTCCTTAAGGAAAAGACTTAGTATAAGAATGGGTCTCTGGAATACGACCAGTGAGCAGGAGTCCAAGGAAAAACCCCGGCCTACATCAGGTCTAATATTTATCAGGAACCTGACCCCAATGTGGTCATTTTTTTGCTTGTTTACTGTTGAAGTGAAGTTTATTCCAATTTATAACCTAGAAACTTTCCTTTAGGCTGCTGGGCTGCAAAGGGCACGTTTGGTCTGGATGGAGTGGGTTGAAGGAGGAGAAGAAGAGATGAAAGGAAAGGGAGGAGGTGAGGGATAGAGCTTGACTTGCCAATAATGTCAGGTACATAAACCAGGTTTTTTTGCCTGTCATGTCTCCATTTCACAGCAGTGGGAATGCTGAGTATTTTAAATGAGGAGCAAATTAAATGAGGTCCATTTGGCCCTAATGTTGAAAAATGCTCAGGAAAACTCAGAGATTACAAAGATAGTCTGGAACCCCAGCAGGAGGAGGTAACAACGTGCATTATCTAGGGGATATCCAGCTATAGCCCATTTCAGATTCCAGTTCATGCCAGTACAACGTACAGAAGCAGTCACTGTCCATGTGAGCTCCTCCATTTCCCTGATATGTGTAATCTGTGCTTCTGTATCTCGGGATGAGTGTTTGCCTCACCCGCTGTGCACTGCTCAAAGACATTCTGTATTGTGGCTTTTGCCATGTTGCCCTCTTTCATCTCAGTGTGATGTATTTATTTATTGGTTTATTCAGATCACAGAGTGGTATCAATGACAACATTTACATTTAAAAACTGCCACGAGCATGAAAGACATCTTCAAACCAGAGCCTTATGGGCCTGTTCAGGGTCTGGTAGAGATGCCCTTGCCATCAAGATGCTCTTTCATGTCTTGGTGAGGTGCATAAGATATTTATGACTAAAATTAGTAATCTTCTTTTAGGAATAAGCTTTTGTAATATGTACTGCTTGCCTGCATCCCTCTCCCAGGTGGATTTCCTATAGTCCTAAAGCATCTCACTGCGTGAATAAAGCACATAAATACAACTGTAAAGGAGATGGGGTTTTATTTATTTGTAGATAAATACTGTGGAATAATTCTTATTTTAAAAAATTAATTGCACAGCACAAATTTGCATTGGAAAAAGAAGTGATTTCCTTTGAAGCAGCTGGAACACAGAGTACAGTCTCTCCTTTCCGTTAGCTGCTTGTGTGAGATAGAGCCCAAATGCAAAGAGGGACAGTAACATGATACATTAAAGTGATACTTTCTGGCTTGAGCTATCCTTAGAAACTGATTGATCTACTTTCTCATATGAATTAGTTTCAAGGGGCATCTTACCTGAATGGTAACTCACTGAAGGAGCTATAGAAGAAGGATCATACAGAGCTCATTAAGCATCCTCACCCACTCTGAGACTCATTTAATCTACTTTAAGCTTTGATTAATTTTATTTCTTTTAGCTTCTAATGGCTCCCAGCTCTAATTTGTGTCTCAGCCCAAGCTGAGATGATAAATAGCTCGTAGCCTACCACCACCAGGACAAATTTATAGCTGCCCACATTACTTGGCAAAGGGAAGGGATTTTAGAAGCATTAAAAAGCTAGGAGGAGACAGTAGATGAAGTAAAGGCTCCACTGGGAAAAAGCAGTTGAGATATCAAGGTCCATATTGTATGAGACTGCCAACTAAGAGTGACACAGAAACCCACGGAGCGTTGCTGTTCTCTCATTTTCATAAGAGCAGAGATCTTCTTCCTTTTCATCTCCTGTGTTTTAGCAAAATTAATTTGCTTTCCTAGCTCCAAAGAGGTTGGATCCCAAGTACTAAGCAAGGCATCCACATGTGAGCAAAGAACTCCCCAGCTTTTTAGCTGTCGGAGTTTACATTGTACACAAATGGCCTTCTTCCAGACAGGAAATCTCTCAGCACAAAGAGCAGCTTTCCTGACAGCCAGCTAGAAGGATTCTACTATCTCCTTCAATATTTATGACATGATTTGTTGAGTTCTGTTTAAAGAATGGGAAGACAGAAAGTTCTATGGCAAGTTAAGCGTGGGTTCTTAGTCTGAAGTGTCTACAGTCTAATAATGAGGAGGAAATAGAGCAGAGAAGTCAGATGCATGAGACACATCACAGTTTGGTTTCTAGTTGGAAATAAAACACATTTTTCACTCTTCTCCATTAAACTGTATTGCTTCTGGGAGCAATGTTAGCCACTCTATCACCTTGAATGCATATGTATAGCTTATTAATCACCCTGTCTCGTCCAGGGACATGAAATGGTTATATAGAGATAATGAGGAAAATACCATAATCAAGTCTTTGTGGGCATTTATTTGCGCAGGAAGGAGGCCTTCTCTCCGTCATTATTCTATACACCTTGTTCACTTTTCGGGAACATTGGCATGAGTGAGAGGAACATGTTGTGAAACTAAGCAAATACTTACATAGGAATATTCCCGTACCGTGTGTATTTACATAAATATTCTTTGGAGAAGTATTTAATGGCCGCTTTGACGGGCTATGTGCTGAAGTGAGCTGAAATAATACCCTGTAACTTGGTAACGGGCTGCCCAGGGTAAATTTGGATCTAATTTATTTAGCAAAAAATGAAGCTGAGAGATGCAGAGAGACCCAGGCTCTGAGGACCCCCTGGTCGTGTGCCAGGGGGGTGAAGGAAAGGAGGAATTACGCTTCCTGAGGAGAGCCATAGGGACGGGAGCAGCTCTGCAGGCAGGGAAATGCCAGGCTGACAGAACCTCTCAGTCCTCAGCCTGGATATTCCGGCTGTGTGCTTGGGGCAAGATTTAGCCCCAAAGTGCATGCAGCACACACATACAGTACGCAGGGTGAATGTGTGTGAAATGTTTCAATTACCTCTAAAATAATGTTTAACATGTTCCAGACATCGTGCATTAAGCAAATACCCGAGCAGTATTTGAAGCGTATTCTGTTTTTCATTTTAATAGATTGTAAATGTATTAAACACATGTTGAGAATATATTTCATATACTGCATTTGTAAAATATTATCAAATTTATATAGGCGGAAACCACAGAGCCACCACAGGATCGGCCCGAGAGCCATACTGTGCTGTAAGTTAACCTTTTAGCACCGCTCTATCGGAAGGATAGAATGGAGGATTTGATTTGATTTGATTTCACTCAGTTTCATTTCATTTTTAAAGAAGAGCCTCTAGGTGGAAACCCACTTTGTCATTAACCCTTCTAGCTATAGAACTGGGGCTATATATAAAGTTTATACCCCATGCATATGAAGAAGAGGTCCCTGATTTTGTGTGGACACTTGCTGAATGTCAGGGCTGACAAACTGCCCCTGTAGCCGTATGATTAGATGTCTGCTCCACATTATAAATACCCCCTCAACTCATTTGATAGTGTTAAATTGCTCTAGTAGAAGGGAGCACTGTGAAAGGTGAAAACTGAGAACTCAGGATTTAACTCTACTCTTTTCCCTCTATCTTGCAAGCAGAGCAAACTGGAGTTGGTATTTGTGTTTTGTCCAAGCCAGGGAGAATGGTTTGGGTTTGAAGAAGTACTCTGGGTTTCTTTGAAAGCAGAATCTAGAGCTAGGTCTGTTCTTGGAAATAAATCCCATCTCCTCACTGAGCTCAGCCAAGATCCTAGAATCAACACTTAACACAAAGCTGAGCTTAGTGTCAGTGAGACAACTTGGCTACGTTAGGTTCTTCTCCTTTTATGTGGACCAAAAAAGCAAAGCCAGCTCAGCCCCTTAGTTTGCTAGTGAGAATTAAGACTTCCAAATCTCACACTGTATTGAGTGGAATCCCATAGCTTCAGATGTCTGAGGCCCAGATGTACCAGACCTGCTGACCATGAGAGATGCTGTGTTAATATAAGGCAAGCGGTTGAGTAATAACTGTGTGTAGGAGGCCAGCATTACGTGAAACCAGTGTCCATCACTGTGTGAGAAAGAGGCAGGGCTCTGGAGAGGTTTTGCTCAGTGCTTTTCATCTCTAAGCCCATGCACAGGGAGGAGGTTTCCCCGGTGAGGGCAGGAGGACATGTGGAGCCATGCAGCATTCCTGACTTCTCCTTGTCCTTCCTTGCTTGCCTTTCCTGCTGCCGCCTGCTGGGACTGGGCACCCCAGCTAAAGCTTCAACCGAGTTCACAACAGATTATTTTTTTCCTTATTTTTCAGCTATGGAAAATGAGACACAACCACTTTTTTTTTTTTCCCCTTCAGTGTGAGCAATTTTAGCTAAAATGAAATGGTAGGATTCGCTTCCAGACTGGAAATTCTTACCTCACTGCCCAGCCCAGTCCGTGAAGGCAGTCATCAGCTTCACAGGACTCTGTGATGCTGGCCCTTCCTTGCCAGATTGTTTCTTGTAGGGTTGATGCATGCAGGAATCGGGTCTCTTTATAGGGATGAGAGCACCGTGCTGCGGGAGCACGCAGTGTGATGCTGAAATCACACCTCGGTGCTGGTCTCCTCCAGGAGAAGGAATTGCAAAGCTTTCTAAACCAGTGCACAGGTGGAAAAGAAGATCCTTTAGAACAAGATGAGACCTTGGCATTATTACACGCTACCATTGTAACTGTAGACTGTATTGACACTATAAAGTATATTGCCATTGACCTGTGGATATTCAGTTTCATAGGTCTGCTGCAGTTCAAGAGATACATTACAGCTCTGAGTGTATAAGATCAGACACATTATGAAGCTCCCCGTAAGAGTTATGACAGATGTGTCATAGTAACTTAACTGTACTCTGAAAACATATTAACTATGAAGTGTGTTGGTTTTTATAGGCTTATTTCACCCCATTATCCACTTAACTATCCAATAACGTACCAGCTATTTCCAACAAGCGGCAGAAGATATTTGCTGTGCTTTGACTTCCCAATTATTTTGTATGGATGTTTGAGATGAAATAACAGCCAGACAGTCTAAGAAACCACTCAAATCTTCACCAGTGCTGGAAAAGAATTCCCTTTCTCTCAGTTTTAATAATGCAGGATTTGCCTTCTCACATCTGATAAACTCTTGCTGTATTAGTTCTCAGATGTGCAAATGTAAAGATTGGAAGGAGTACATTTCCCACTTTGTTAAATAAAATGTGGGATTCACTTGGTTTAAAGTGTTTGCTTTTCAGGCAGGAGAAAAATCTTAATGCAATCTAAGCAATGCAGTCAAAATTCCAGCCTATAAAACCACCACCTTTTATCGCCTCTGATTTCATTTGTCCTTCCAAGCAGCTACTGTATGACCTAGTGAAGAAACAACTGCTGGAAGTGATTTTTCCATATGATAGCATATTCTTTTTCAGTAAATGTGCAGAATTACCCAGAGAAAGAGACATCCCAGACTGCTTTCTCAGTGTAAAAATCACAGTGCCTTCCTCAACCAACAGATACTGCAAGAATTCAGCTAACAAGTAATGTTTTCTTGGTTTGGCCAATGCAAAAGCTGCCCATTACATTAATATGTTTGCAGGACAGAGAGAAGTATAAAGCTTCTGCTGTGGCTTGTTTTTATTAAATGTGGGCATATATACATTAAATATGTTGAAGATTTTGGACACACACAGGTATGAGGGATTAAAATCAGATGCTCTTCTAATGAAAGCAGGACAGGTACCTTACTAGAGTCAAATAGGACAGAAGAGAACATAATATTTACATATCTGACCATACACAATCGTATTTCTGAAAGCAAATTGCTGGGGGTTTGCACATTGGATGCCCTCGATTTCAATAGGTGTTAGATGCCAAAACATTTTTTATCTGACCTTTAATGCCTAAAAGCAAAAGCTAAGGGGACTTCTTTCCTGTTCAAAATGGAAACGTGCATTTGATAGCAAAAGGAACATGGTTTGTCTTTTTTTTTGCCCTTTATCAGATAACTGCCATTGCCATAAGGTTCCCACTGTCACATAACTTTCCCGAGACCTGCACACATGGCTTTGATAGAGTTACACCAGCAACGAGTTTAACCTGAGAGTCATTCTGTACAGCCATGAAATATGCGATAAGACACAAGTTTTGAGAGCAACCACCTTGAAACATGTTAAGACGGATGCATTTGAGATTTCCAGCTCTGGTAGGAGACACATTGAGCTCTTCTAGGTGAGATTTCCTGAAGCAACACATTGTCCTTTTGTGATGTGGAGAGATAAACTTGAATGGGGAGTTAATGCGCCCTTATCCACATCTGTCTTCTGAGCAAATCCCGCTCAGCTCCGTGCATTCAGAACAAATTCTAGGCAAGAGGCCACTGGGAAATTGTCCAGTTCTCTGTGCCCCATGCCCAGCTCTGTCAGACTGGCTGCACAATAATTCATTTCATACAGTTCCTCTGGCCAAGGAAAACATATTTGCTCCTTGTGGCAGGGAAGCTCTGCAATGAAGGCACTGTGTTGCAAATTGTACACCCTAGGGGTTGACCTCAGCTCGTGTGCCTGCTGACCTGTAGGAAACTCCACGCAAGTAGACAGGGGTAAATAAGAAATGCACTTTATTGGTCCTGATGCCTTCAGAAATCGATTCATAACCAATGGTGTGTGTTACCTTTCTCTGCACTTCATAAAAGTCCGTGATGAATTGATTTGGTTACTTTTTTTTATTTACAGCTATATGCAAGGTACAATTTGTTTCCAAAAGGCTGAAGAAAGGACCCTTCAAAATGAAATATCAAAACCTTGTTTTATGTCTCTAAGTGAATCTGGGCTGAGGGAGGGGGGAAATGGCTCTGTAGCCATACCCAAACTTAATTTCCTTATGTTTTCTCTGGAATGCATGTTTTAAAGGTATATTGCAGTACATTTTCATTGAGGACAACTCCCCAACAATCTGTGTTCCTCACTCCTATACCCTAGAAATAGTCTGTGTTGAAGGAGCTGAATGTAATGTTTTACCTCCATCATACCACACCACTGTGGAAAATCTTGTCTCTGGAGCATAATTTGGGGCAAAACCATAACAGAAGTCAGGGAGAGAGAGTGTTGCCACTGAGGACCGAGGGATAAGATTCTGCTAGGATGAAGATCATCAGAACATGAGGGTTTTCATTCTGAATTGTTGTTTCCTTCCTACGTTTATATGATTTTAATGCCAAACGGTTGATAGGAGCCAAGGATTCGTCTGCGAGCATCACACAAAGGCAGTCTGATTTTAAATCTTTCACACGTCCTGCCACCCCCAGGTTTCAGGATTTTCTACTCTTTAGATTTAGCCAGAAACCTGTTTCGAGGCTTCTCAGCTATTACTTTTATCAGCTCCTGGGGGCATTATCAGAAGGGCTCAATCCAGCAGTCATTCTTCGGTATGAGCACAGTAAACCAGAGCTTTAGCTGGTGAAGTCAAAATGGTTTCTGCTGCAGTCCCAACATCTGGAATATTAGTGTTCTTCATATAAATGGGCAGCAGAGGGGCTACTCACATAAGAAAGTTACGTATGGGTTTGCAGGACCTCATTCCTAATGATGTAAGACACCACGTTATTAGAAAATAGTGCAAATTATGCTTTCAGTTACAGCAGTGCCAATGTGATATAGCTCCTTTGACAAGCCATTGTATTTACTTTGGCTCTCCACTAGCCCCAGTGCAGTGAAATCACTGGAGTTTCTCTAGATTTACAATGGCATAACAAAAACTGGGACTCTGGATGTGGAGAACCCATGGTCGGCTGAAGACATAATAGTTCTCAAGAACTGCTGGGCTCACCCTCTGCGAGAGGCTGCCGTAGGAAAGTTATATGCACGGAGACTTGAGTGCATGTATATTCTAATTGGAAATGAAAGCGTTGTAGTGAAATGAAATAGTCTAGTGCAGGCATTACAGTTATAAGATCTTCCAGGCTTTGGCTGAATTCCAGGTGTTGAATTCCTCTGTCTTTTCTGATGGAAAAGCCAGAGGATCTTTCTTGATGCAGTGAATTTCATTTCCATTTTTCACTCTGTATGGCGAGGATTTAAGCTCTGTGTTTTGCTGTCCTCAGGGCTACTGTAAAGCAGTTTTGAATCATGACATCTTTCCTCCATGTAGCTCCTCTGACCCATCCTTTATTCCTAAGCTTGGAGGCAGTAGGGTCCCGGGCTATGAGCCTGGCTGGGGAGAGGGAGCTCTCTTGGCTTTACAGGCCAGGTCATGCCACAGGGTGGGGATATGGATCTGTGAAAGAAGGAAAACACATTCCTGAGAGACTCCCATACACCGTGTCCTGTGAGCAACCAGGAGCGTGTCCAGGCTGGGAGACTCAGAAACCACAACCTAGGGAGTCACTAAAGAGCTCTTGTAAGAAAAATGGGAGGGCCATTGCTTTGAAACATTGCACAGCAGTTTCCTACCTGAGGAAATGTGTGAAAGGCTCGGCTCGGCTCCCACAAGGACTTAGCCCTGTTATCAAGTGTATTTGGTTTCAGTCAACTTGCAAGAAAACAACATTTAAATTCCTTGCTTTCTTTAGTGGCTTCTGCTCAACTCCAGCTCCGCGCAGCTCAACACAGGAGGAAGGCAGTTTGTTAGTTCCCCTCTTGAATTTCTCTTTCTCAGCAGCATTTGAGTGTGTGTCTAATTCAGCCTTTCAGAATCGCATCTCCTTGTTGCAGGACAAGTGCGAAAGACTCAAGTCCACCCGTGCTGCTGTGTGTATTTGGGTCTGTAGGAACTCCATCTCCCACGCACATCCTTGCTGCATCCCAGGCTACACCTTTTGGGTTGACACATTATGGAACCATAATGGAAACAGAAAGATTCCTCCTGCTTATACCCTTCTTTGTGACTTTCCTGATGCTTGGTCAGACACCACCCTCATAAAGAAATTGGCTGAAATTGGGGCTCAGAAGAAAGGGAGGTTTTGTGTAGGTGTGGGTATGTGAAAGGAGGTAGAAAGGGTAGCCTACCTACATTTTTAATAGTTTCTTTATGAGTGTGATACAGGTATTTTCCTATAATAAAACAGTAATGTTCCCAACCAGCAAGTGCTGTTCTTGGCATCTCTTTTTATTCCAATTTGCTTTTCTTGCAACTGTAGGCAAGATTCATGAAAGGGCCATGCCTAACAGGTAGGTAAGAGAAGGCACTATTTTTTATACAAATAAATGTCATTCCTAAATTATCTACTTTTAGAGTACACCATATGGTTCTAGGCTATCCATGCCTCAATCCCACCTTCTCGTTGGCAGCTTCCATGAAATGCAGAAAGGTGACTAAATAGTGACTTGTTCCACTGAATCTGCAACTCACCTACTGCCAAAATTGAAGACAAGTGTGTGCTTGCAAACATCAATAAGTAGAACTGATTTAGAAGTTTCCTTCAAATGAATAAAGCCCTGAAACTCATAGCTTTAAATTTTAACAATAAATAATGAATGTTAATGTTTCCCAACAGTTTCTCAATAAATGGCTTTACTGATTTCCCAGGTTTTCCCATATTATTTAATCTTATTTCAGAAATTATCTTGGAGAAAATGGACCAGACAGTCCATGGAATGAGAAAAGACCTATGAGGTGGAAGCCATGGAATAGAAATTTGCTATATTCTGCTGTCTACCTCCAGCTGACCTCAGTCGTCTCATGTCATTTTGCTGTGCCTGTGAAAGTCATGATCATCCTACTCACTTGCATGAACCGTGTAGGAAAACATCTGTAAAGGAAATCCAGCTGTGTCTGTGCAGTGCAATGCAACGTCCTAGAGAGGTACCTGAGCAAGCTCCATTCTCCATGTCTGTATCTTGAGTTTTGCTATTTAATTAGTCTTTTATATTAATATATTATAGTCCTCATTTATCCCCTTTCATCAGCTAAACTGTTTCTGATGAGGCTTTTTAATATTCCTACTGAGACCAGGACATGTAATTCAAATGCCAGTTCAGGTTCCAGAACTCATCCTTAATTAGAGATTAATTCTGAATTGGTTATTTCTGTTAGCAATTCAGTCAAGCAGTTTTTATTACGTTTCTCAATGAATGGTAATGCTTAGAACTGAGGGCAAAGCAAGACATCTCTCATCAAAATGATGTGTGTGCTTTCTTAGCATAGTAATAAATATGACAATAATAAAATAATGTGAGATAAATAACAGAAACAAGTCAAACTTCACCTTCATTAAAGTATCATTTAGTGAAACGAGCTTTGGGGGTATTCAGCCTGTTTGCAGGTAACTGCTGATGAACATAATCTATGGGAGTTACATTACCTGGGCAATAGTTTCCTTCTTTACCTGTTTACAAGCACCTCACTTGAACCTTCCACTGCTCTGTTCTGGCTTTGAAGGAAAAAGGGGAGTGCTCATCAGGTCCTAAAGCTTTGGAAACACCGTGTGTCAGTGCTGGATAGCACTCCAACCTTCTGGGGTTTCTGCCACAGGCTCAAACCCCCTTTACAAATTAAAATCACATTGTGAAAGAAGGGATCAAATCTCACGTGTCAGAATGCAAGGAAAGGGCCTCTGGCTGTAAGTCAAAGGTTGAGGGACATCCCGGCTCCCCTTACTGTGGAGGGAGCTTGGTCCTCAAAGGATGCTTTTCAGGTGTGCGCTTTTTCTACAGTGAATCTGTGAATTGGGATACCTGACTCAAAGCTGTTTGTGCCTTGGATCTGATCTGCAAACCTCAGTGTTAATTCTGGAGATAGATAATACTGAGCACGGATCGCTTATGTGGCCACACCAGCCCAAAGGTGCTCTGTTCTATAGGAGATTTCTCTGTGTTCTGAATCAAATGCAAACTTCACTAATATTCCTGAAAGCCCTCCTTAGACTGATGGTAACAGTAAACTTCCCACCTTGCAATTCCAGGAATAGAGCTGCTGAGGTTTTCCTGTCCCAGCTCCAAAGGGCCAAGACAAACCCCAGTGTCGATGCTTCCTCCAAAATACTTCAGTAAGAATAGGATGTTTCCATCCACCACTGTATATTGACTCTTGCTATGCTTCTGACCTTAAATCATTTGATGACATCACATTGTTACTTTGAATCCATGTACAAATAAGCTGTATTTCCATTAGGGAACATAAAATGGTCCATTTTGACTCACTCTGCAAACTGTTTATGGGTTACTTGCAGCTTTCAGGATTTTTACAAGAGAACATCCACTGTTCAATTCCTGGCTCGGCTCCAACTGGACATGCTAACTTTGCCTAATTTCCAAGACATTTGGTGGGAAGGCTTCATAATAGAAGCATGTTTTTCCACCAGGGAACTTATACCACTCTTTTTTAAAGTCTATTTTTCCCAGACAAATTAAACCTACTTTTTATGAGCTTCATCTAAAGGCTAGAACAGTAGCTCGCCTTGTTAGATATTAGTGCTTCTGTTCGGAAGGGTGATCATGTAACTGCAGGGCCTCAGTATTTTACACTTTCTGGAGTTCATTAACCAGAAGCTTCTGTATTTGAACCTGTAACGTTTTAGCTGGACGAGACCCAGCAAGCGAAATCAATCCAGTCCCGTAGCACAGAACTAATTGTCATCATACCCAAATGTGCAAATATACAAGGAGTGTATAGGAACAGAGGCAGGGGAAAATTGAGGGCTTTAGTTGTTCGGGTATTATGTTGCTGAAAAGTTTTTACATGCTTCCTCAGTGACACAAAATACAAAATTGAAAATACATTTCCTATACTGAAATATCTGTACCAAGTTGAATGGCTTTATAGACCTCCATCCAGCTAATCAAATGCTTTCCGCTTAAGTCATGTATTTGACCACATATTGGGCTGGGGAGGCCTTGGAGGAGATTCCTGTTCTTGTCAAAGCTTGTAATGTCACCAGATAATTCACAAAGAGAGGCACCTGTTTCCAGCATCTTTTTCCAGCACCTTTTCCCAGCTCCAAGGTCTCCTGTCTCCTGGTCATGCTGCTGTCCTAAGGCCAGCTTGCAAAG
>JANHGB010008308.1:0-11388 GCA_026283785.1 Coracopsis vasa
TGTTATACCTTAGTTACTGGACTGTTCTTATCTCAACCCGTGGGAGTTACATTCTTTCGATTCTCCTCCTCATCCCTTGGGGAGCTGGGGGAGGAATGACGGGGACTGAGCGAACAGCTGTGTGGTACTGAGTTACCGGCTGGGCTTAAACCACGACACTGAGTTACAAGAATACATACAACTACATTTTAAAGTATATGCAGAAATGTGTCATTAAGTTCAAGACATTTTCATCACATGCAAGGCATCAAAAATCATAGGATCCTTAATGCACAACATTATATGAAGTGGTAGAATGAATTCTATTTGGTTTAAGAGGTTTTCCTGTTTGTAAGGAGCTGCTAGCTCAGTTCCTGTCATATTTTATATGTGATCACTTCACATGCTATGAATTTATTGCTGTAACTATAGCATTCACAGTAGTACAGCAACGGGTTGGAGTTTGATTTAAGGAACAAACTAAAGCAGTGAGGAGCAACACAGCTGTAGCACAGGCAATAGAACTGCAAGTTGACACACAGCAGGCAATACAGAGTTTTCCATTTCTTATGCCTGCTCTGCTGCATTCTACCTGAAACATATGCTTCCTCCCACGACCAAGTTTAAATATTTTTCTACAGACTTTAGCAAGCATCTTCAAAAGCATTAGCTCCATGTTCTTCCGTTCTTGTGCACCAGCAGCTGCTTCTTTGTGTCCTTTTTCTTGTATCACAGGCCTGAAAGTTTTTACACAGATCCAATTGATGTGTGAGGAAACCCCATTCTACATTTTTTTGGTGTACTTTGTTAATTACTTTAAGTAGATGTTCATGCAATTGGAATAATGTCATTAAAGGGACCATTTAGATGAAAATTAAACTATGTGTAAATCCGAAGGTGGAGATAAGCTAGCAGTATCTCTTAAAAGCACCCAGATTCTAAATGAGCCAGAGCGTGGTACTAAAAAGCTTGAGGGCATTTTTGCTTGAGAGCAGTGTAAAAACACTAGTGTCTGCAGCAGTGCACACCTACAAAGAAAAGAAACCCATGCTTGATGATCAAAACATAAAGATTTATAGCAGCAAACCCTGCAACTGAAGTTGCAAAGAAGGCATAAAAAAAAAAAAAATCACTGTTCTCATTCCAAATAAATTGAACTCCAGATATTCTTCAGAACAGCCAAATGAAACTCTCCACGGTGAGGTAAGTATCCTGTTAAGGATCTAGAATAGGCCCCCACATGGATGCAGGTATCTGGTCAGGCAGTCATACACAAACTCAGGACCTCATCCCTCAGAGGTTTAAGATGTCTTTAGACCAAGTTAGAAACTCTAGTAGTTATTCTTCCAGTTCTTTATAATACATGAAAAACTGAATATGATTTTGCTCTTCATGTTTGGTAGTACTTCATAACTATATTCAGTAGAAAAAAGCCTACAGTTTTTATCTGTAAAAAAATGTAATACAGACATATTCTTGCATGCTCTAATATGAGTTGATTTTACACACCTGTTGAGACTTCAGGGCTTTTTCACCTCCCTTATATTTCATGTCCTAGAGAAATTTCACCCCCGTGTCTATCTCAGTCACATGCACACTTACACAAGATGCCTTGTTAGGAGTTCTTAATAAAAACAATTTGGAGCTCTGACAACTTATTGGAACCTCTCAAATCCAAGAGTAGACATTCACCTACGCACAGTCCATTTATGAACAGGACTATTGTACGTTCTACAATGAAGTATAGATACATGCTACACTAAGAGCTACACAAGTTCAGAGATCATCATCTGCCTTGTGGCAAACCAAACCATACACCATCTATAAAGAAAATTTCAGTCAAAAACCTTTTTTGCTTTCTCAGACATTACCATATAAAACCATTATTTGTAGGGGAACAAACTTTTACAGAATAGGTTTTAATTTTGTTACCTGTGCTAAAAATTTAAATTCCATTTCTTCCATTCACCCCAGTTACCTATGCTATTATGCAAGATATAGCTAACATAGGGAAGCTGAAATTTTCGCGCATCACAGTAAGTGTATGATACCAAAAAAACGCATCTTTCACATTTTCAAGAGAGGTTTGTATTGTTCATTAACAATGGTCAGTACATTTGTTTTGGAGATTTAACTTCCATAATACTAGGCTGCGTTGATCCCTCTAAAACTACTTGAATTAAAAATAGGGAATATTTCTCTGGTTTGTATTTAGCTTTTCTGCCTGAATTTTAAAAGTGCTTCACAAGTATAAACAGTAATGAAGCAGCCTCAGAACTTCACAAGTTGGAAAGCTTTGTTTTATCTTCTAATAGTTACATTTTTGCTTTAGGAATCTTACTCTAGAGAGAAAGAAAGCCTCAAGGTAAGTCATTACTGAGGAGTGCTTCAGGCAAAAACAGTGGGAAAATACGAGTTTATCTAGGCTGTAGCACACACACTTCTGTAAGTATTTGTTTCCCCTCTGGTAGCACTTGGTGCAGGAGTTTTATTCTTTGGATTTAAGGATAGAGAACAGGAAGTTTTACATTATGTTTAAAGAGAAGTCCTATTCAAGTTTTAGTTTGTTTTGTAATGGAATGTGTTTTCACTAGCAATGGAGGAATCATGAAGAATTAAGGTAAGCAACTATACTTCTTATCTGAAAGTACTTTTGTTGATCAAAGCTAGTGGAAGTCATTAGTATCACAGGAAGCTTGTAGCCAGTTTTTGCCCTCAAAAGGCATGTCTACACCAGAGCATCTGATGGCAAGAAATAAATCACCTCATTACTAAGACTGGATTTGGCCATTCATGTGTGTCAACTGAAAGTCCTCCCTAGTCAAGGTATTTTGAGCCAGGAATAATTGCACCTGGTGCAGAACAGTCTTTAATCCTTCCTTTTCTATAACTACTCACTCTCCTCAGCTGTGTTTAACCAATTCTTTACCTCACCTACCTCTTGGATAGGGTCATGGCAGGTAGATGGCCCTACTTCTATGGCACTTTAAGTCCTCATCAGCTAATTGCTGCTTAGATGCCCTGTTTTCTCCAGGCTCTCCTCTTCCATCCTTTTAAGCCAGAGACACAGAGCTTGAACAGATTGTGCTGCAAGTTTTCTCAGAGAATTTTGTTAACCCCAGAGGTGTCCAGCCCCAGACCAAAGCTCTCTGTCCCCACATGAAGCATTTCCCACAGCCACCTAACACAAGGAGCCTCTCCCCTTTGCCAGCTTCCTTGCTGCTCTCCTAAGGCAATTACCTCTCAGAAGAGGGCTTGGCTGTCCTGATGCACATGCCCTTTGAAGCAGAATGGTCTTTTCCTTTTCACAGCTTACATATTCTACAACCATGAGAGGAAAAAAAGCTAGAAATCAGGCTCTGTTGTATCATGTCACATCAGTTCAGAGAGGCCTTCCTGCAGTTAACAGCCTGTTTGTTTCTGGAGGACAGGCTGAAACACAATAGAACAACAAATATGGCTTTGCAAAAATAAGTAAAGTTTGCAAGCATTATTTTTCATGCAAACACTGCAATTAGTTGCACCTAAGATCTTCAGTTAACATGCAACATGACAAATACTTGAATAAAGAGAACATGTAGAAAGAGCAAAGTAAGCGTTTCTCCAGCGCTTCTCATTCAGTGAGAGCAGGATATAGTCACAGTTCATTACCTTTATAATGTTGCCTCATTGTAGGTTATATCAAACTTACCCTCACAACTCAGTTATTTAGGAATTTTTATAAGTTCTGAGAACTTTAATGAGCATTTAAAATGCTGCAAGTTACAAAGTTGATGACAATAATGGTACAAGTTCATCCTACATCCCTTTTGGTAATCACATCTGTCAAAAGCCATAGCCCAGCAGTGCCCAGCTCTCACTTAAGAGCTGCATCAAGGGAATTTGCCCAAAGGAAGACAAGATTTCCTGCTGCACATATAGCTCCTTCCCCAGGCGAGTTCCACAAAAAAGTGTGTAAGCCACAGGCACACACATCACAGCAAATACTAAGACTACGTTTTGGTTCACAGAATAAAACCAGTGAAAGCATTCACACCAGTGCATCAGGGTAGTAAATGAAGCCATGATCATCTATGATTAAGGCAGACAACACTGAAAAATCTAGCCACCACATCTTTAGATACAGGATTTTTCTTGTTTTAAACTGTTGCCAGGTGAGGCAACTCTTGAGGGGTCAAGAAAATTAGTCTTAAGTGGCTACATACTTAATTATCCAAATGTCATGAGCTCTCAAGACGTCTGTCCCCACAGAGAATCCTGCTAGGAGAAATCTGAAATCTATGTGATTTCTCAGGGGCGCTCAAGATGTCAGTGTCCTCTGACAGACAAGGCATGGTTGGTCACATCCTAGTGCTCATATCCATTAAAAAAACCCATATATATCTCTTTATATATGTATATATCTTAAGGGATATATTAATCTTCATTAGTAGGTCGGCATCTGATACAACCCAGTTACTAATGAAACATTAATTAACATTCAGTTTTTGTTGTAACTCCCTTACCAGAAATTGCGTCCACAAAGCAACGTACTCATCTTTCCCTCTGCACCAAAGGATGCTCTGATGTGTCATGTGTTGATAAAGACAAAAAACCCCCAAACATACCAGGCTCTCAGTTATCACATGCTAACTGCAGCTCACTAACAAGTATATTCATTCAAGCTTTCCCTCTCCCCACACTTGCCATACTTCCCAAACTAATGTTTCTATTGTGAAGTAGTAAGGGAATTAGGCCTCATTCTCCCCATAAATATTATTTGTGTTCAGTTATGTGCTGATAATACTTTATTTAAACTTGAGCATTGGTTAGCAGTCAACAGTACATGGTATTTGTCTAAATAACTGACAATATACTCCTAAATAACGTAACTAAATGCAGAAAACCATGTTATAAGGAATTACTGGCATTCAGTGCTACCGCCTGCACAAAGAACCAAGGTGCAGTACTTTTAGAAGGTAAAACACAAAATAAAGGTTTTCCATAATGTGGATTATAGGAAATGGCTGGGAAGATTTCATTCAGCCCATACTCTGCAGACAGGATGCTGCAGGTGGATTTGAGTTGAACAAAACAACTGTAGGGTACAGGAGTAATTTGACTTGTGGATCTGACATGTAGCCTTCAGTGTCAGAAGTATTACAGCTTTATGAGATACATAGTGAATAATCCTGGCTTATAAAAGCAACAAGTCCATTTTACATGAATCTCCTCTCATGCAAAGTAGTTGTCTTCCTTATACTTAGGAATAATTTATTGGTTACCAATTTGCTCAGTTTAGGAGACTGCTGGGCTGAGGACAAGAGAACAAGAGGTCATAATATTTCTGATAAAGAGAAATTTAATCAAGCTTAAAAGTCTCATTCATACTAAAAAGCAACTTTATATTTACAAGTAATGGCTACTATACCTATTATTTCAGTTTCTACTTTCAAAAGGCAGCATGAAACAGAAAAACTTGGAACATTTCCAGTTTTAAATGCAAGTTATGAGCTTCCATTATTTCCAAGCAGATGTGAGCTCAGAAAGATGGTAAAGGTAACTGGAAAGTGGATAAATAAAAATCACTTGATCAAAACAAAACCAAAAAAGAACCAATGCACCCATATACTGCTTCTCTACATCTGCACTTAGTTGTCATAGATATTGTGATGGAAGGTGCAGGCTGTTTGCTCAATTTACTCACTACCCTTATGGTTTTATTTAAGGTGAGCACATACAAAAAGCAGCTCTGCTCCAAATGAGACACAACCCCAGAAGCAAAGGACATGGTGTGCTCCCCAAAGGTGCTGCACCTCTTCTGCTGACACAGGCTTCCTAGAACGCAGGAGCAGACAGTATGCTTGGGAGAGATTGAGCAAGCAGGGTATCTACAGCACAAACTGAGGTTTAAGGCACTCTTAAGAAGTAGAAGAAAGCAAATCCACATCTAAAGGTCCAATGTGGTAAAGACCATCCTGTCCAAGGGACACATCAGAGATAACATGTTTTTTTAGAACCCAAGACAAATTAAAACACCTACTGTACAAGGATATATAGGTCAAGATAAAGTTAAATAACTCATATTTAATAAGAATTCTTATTCAGAGTACCTTAATAAAACTCAACCCTCAAAAAGTGCAAAGTCTTTAGCATCCTAACTTCAAGCAGAAGATAGAAACAGCTCGATTTCACCTATCTCTGATCAACTCAAAAAAAACAGGAATCTCAAATAAACATAGCATTTGAAATGGCTTCACACATCACACATACCAATTCTCACAAATAAAACCTGTACTTTTTCCTTTCTGTTCCTGGCATAATGCAAAAAGCCCTGAGTCCACAGGACATGCAATGAGTGCTTTGATAGAGAAAGGTAAGTTACAGGTGATGTTTACCTGCATGCTCATACACCAATAATTTTCACAGACCAACACACCAGCACAGTCCCAACAATGGGCTGCAATCCCACAGCTCCACCTGGGACAGCCTCTGTCCTCCAGAAAAAAGCCTCTCCAGCACAGCTTCCTAACACAGTTCTGCCCAAAACCAGGCACACAGCACTAGTGCCCATGAAACCAATACCCTCTACACCCCTGAGGTTTCCTTACTCCCTGCAAAGCTTTAGTTGCCTCCTCCTGCTCTTTTATTCACAGCAGCTGAGCCCATTTCCTTCAGCCCTGCTTTGTTCATGAGGTTAACCCTGGTGTTGCCAAAGCGTGCTTGTAAATCCTATTGGTGCAATATATAAACACTAATTAGAGCCCTAACGCTAGCTGCAATTGTTACATATGTGTGTTGTAGCTACCCCTTAGAGTAGCTAAATGAAACTCAGCATTTGGAATTTTAAACTGGAAATACTTTCTCAGAAATGTGCATATTAATTAATATAATCAGTACACTTAGGAAAAGAAAATATACATTGTATAGCCCTTTTTTTTTTTTCTATGGTTCTGCTTTGTTCAAAATAGGGAAGAATTCTGGAATTTAAACCACAGAAACTTTGAAACTATCAGTATGATTGTAACAATGAAAGACATCACTGGCACTTCCTTTTTCTGATTGACATCATTGCACTTATTAATATATCTGAGCTATTGCCAGTCTTCTGCAAAGGGTGCATTCATTAAATTTTAAAGCTCGGGTGTGCAGTGAGTGACTGCCTGAGAAATTAAAGCTCTGTTCTAGTGAAATTCAAAGCTGAACACAAGCTCAAAGGAAAATTCTTCTCTTGTCAAATCCTTCTTAAAACTTCAAGCAGATTTCCACTTAATCATCTTCAAATTCACTTGCCTCCTAAACTGGAGATGCTTATTTGTAGCAAAGGCAAGATTATTTTGTATTTATTATTGCAGCTGGGCACCACTTGATTGTCAATAACTGAATACCTTTATCTGAGACATTCTTGAAAGTGATGTTTATATGACTTGGAAAAAGAAAAAGTAACCTGCAGGACTCTGGCTATAAATAAACACGAAGCTCCTAGTGTTCAAACTCTGGCTAACAATGTATGGTTTGAAAACACTTTTCCCATGCTTGTAGGGAAAGTATAATGCCAAATAATTTAATGCATTGGATTTTTCTCTTCTTTAATCTAATTCCCTTTGATCTGACAGCTAGTGCTTAATTAAGACTAATCTTTGCTAATGAAAAGATAAAAAAAATCACAAAAGAGAAAATTAATGGTCATGCCATCACACATAGGTCACCCTCTGACAAGGTTTACAGCTTTTTCAATGTGAATGCATTTGATGGACTTACTGCCTGCCATTACTGCTCTTGTCCAGTGTCACAGGGGTACAGTCCATCAAAGTAACTGTTCATGAAGTATGTTGTACTGGTGCTAGCTGCCAGGGTAAGAGATGTGGTTACACTATTGAACATCACCTTGGCTGAATCCATTTCATTCTTCACTCTTTATAGTAACAGAGAAAAAGGTTGAGAAAAAATACTAACAATGTTAAGGACTGCTACTGTCCTCACAAGTCCAAATGTTAAGCTCTTGTGTCGTTTTTCTAATTGCAAAGAAGGAATGGAAAAATTGTGGAATAAAAATGAAAATAAAAAAAATAAATAATAATTAAAAAAAAGTCATGCAATTTCAGTTCAAAGCCAATGCTGGGCTGAAGCAGCATTTGACAATCTGTGGTTACACTGCTGTCTGCAGGGCCACCCAGATGGACATCACCTATGTCCTGCAAAAGCCCTTGCAGCATCCCTGCAGGGATGTAGCACAAATCTGGATAGCCACTTCACTTGGTACCCACTCCTCTTTCCAGCCAGCGCTTTCTGGCCTCCCCCAGGTGCAGACACCATTATCTGGACCCATCTCAGTGACCAAAGAGCAGCCACCACTCTTGACCCAGCTGAGATTTGGGGGTCATAAAGTGGAAGAGGGAGCACAGCACACCTGATGCACACACAGCTCCCACACGTCTGGCTGGAGGTCTGCTGGAGGAGTGAGCATGTGCTCCCCAAGCTCTCCTCTTCCTCACCTGCAGGGTAAAATTGGAAACTGATTTTGATTTTATGTGATTTTAAATGTTTCCTTAAATGCTTGCTAACTTTTTTTTGGTTAGTTAAGCAATACAATGGTAAAATGCATATTACTGTAGGGAGTTATCTTCCTTCTTCCGTTCTGTCTGTTACTTTAGAACAAAAATGCTGATCAGGGAAACTTTAATAGTTTAAAGTTTCATAAAATCTGATTCTAAACCCCTCTATTTATTCTGATAGTATGTTGAATAGTGTCTGCATTTGTTATCTTATCAGCATGTTCCTAAAGTAATAGCCTCAATAATTGTTTGGTAGAGATTGATGTCGTAGAAATCAAATACCAGAAGTCTTCGCTTTCAGATCTTTTCTCCCTCTGATTGCTGTTTGTATGACAACAGCTTCTTTCCTTTGCTCTGGTTAGTGTTTCCAAAGTAACATAGTGAAACATCACTAACCACTGATCTATCCCCCTGCCTCCAGATGCCCTTCATATTTTGTTTCGCATTTTTTTTTACCCATTACTACTGTTGTCTTACCCAGCCAGGACTGGTGACATGCAGTGCAAAAGCGCATGCAACTGCTGGGGAAACAGCTGTAATGTTCCTCCCTCTTCCTCAGAGTACAATAGAAAGCAGTGCATGAGGTGTGTGAGCACATTTTGATCTATTTGAAAATATTTCTGACTAGATGTTTGCAATAAAGTTCCAGGGATCTGGAATTTGCTACCTGATTGCTCTGAAACAGTACAAATACAATAAGCCTCACTTATATTCTGCCACACTTCTCACCCTTCCACTTTTCTAGACATTTAAAAATAATAAATCAATTAGACTACAAATCATTTTTGAGGAGAGAAAAGATAATGCAATGAATTGACATTCTAAAAGTAAACATCAACTTTGAAGATACTGTTTTCTAAGCACATAAGTATTCCTGGTGATCTAATTGCATCCGCCTTACTTTGTCTGCATCCCATAGCATCATTATATTGTCTTGTTAAACAACTGCTGTATCCAAAAGGTCTCTGTGCTTCTTTGATAGGCAGAGTAATGCCTGAATGCATCACCTACAAGGGACCTTGGGATCTTCCACACAGGAGAGCACTGAACCTTATCTTTACTACACTTCCATATTTTTTGAAGGTTTGTCAATCACTGATATCATCAGAATTACCTCTTAGTACTAATTCTTCCAGTGCCTCAAGAGGAGAAATCAGTTCTAATATTTCCACTGATCCGCAGAGGAGCAGTAAAGCGATGGCAAAAAAGATATGAATGTACTTGAAGAAGGAAGGTAAGTTTCTCTGATGATGATGTAGTGGGATGTTTTGCTCATGACTATCTCTTCCTCTTAATGTTCATTCTTTTTATTCTGAAAAGAAAAAGGATCTGAGATTAATAACCACCTTTATCTGTTTCTCATTAAATTCCTTGGGATTCACCCATCACAGGAAAAATTTTAATTGCATTGTCAGTATTCATTAAACTGCATTTTGACTTGAAGTTCATTTTCTGTCATGAATGGAAAATTTAAAAAAATTAAAACTTGTTTAGGAAAACTATTTCAATTCCTTTAACCAAGAGACTGATGTTTCACAGGCTGAAAAGAGGCAACAAATCTAACTTTTTACAAGCATTGAGCACATAAAAATTATGTAAACAATAATATGAGCAAACATTTATAGAACCTGAAAGAAAAGTAAATGTTGGATAAGCGAGAGAAGGCCTTGGGAAGTACGGAAGGAACTGCCAAGATAAAATAACCTACTGCTGTCTGTACCCTTGGCCGTAGAGGAAAAACTGGTCTCTACCTGACTCACCCTGTTTTCATTGGCCTGGGCTGAGCCTTGCAGGCAGGATGGAATAAGCAAGACAACAAAGCCCAGAAAGAGCCAGGGAATATCAGCAGTGAGACACAGCGAGTGACTGCTCTTGACCATATTTTAAATTAGGGAGATATTTCTGGAGTTAGCAGCAGTGAGCACAGAGAAAGCATCACCTATTCCAAACTGCATTTCAGTTTTTAACCTCTGTGAAGCTGTTTTTATTAATTCTGACGCTAGACTGGTGGTAAGAAGAAGGAGATGGCTGGCTTCCAGTGGCCTCAGAGAGCACATCCAGGGCAGGAATACATTTATGGGACTGATTGTATCTGCATTCAAAAATCTTAGGCAGATAAATTAATTGATTATATTTTCCATTTAACCAAATTCCTCAGCACATTATGTTCTGCAAAGTCTAATTAATCATTAGGCTATACATATTCTTTTAAGTGTAAGCTCATTATAACTTCTCCAGGCTCATTATAACTTCTCCCTTAGGTACTTGACATCTTTGGTTGCTCACTGTACTTTAATTCAATTTTTACCTTTTTTTTAAATTTTATTTTAATTTAATCTGGTGATCAGAGAAACCTGACTGATTTTAAGCACTTCGGTTACAGTTTTTGAACTAAGTCTTTGGCTGGTCTTTCTGCTGATTTACAGCAGCTGACAGATGATTAGAGCTCCATGTGTCCAATCACCAAGAAGTTATTTCCCTTTCTGCACTCTCTGATTGACAGGAAAGGTGAGAAATGAAAGTTCAAACACACTGTAGCAAATGAGATAGATAAGTTTAAATTTACCACTGTGCAGAGAAAGCAGCACTTCCCATTACTAAACAGAGAAAAAATACTGCCTCAACTGTCACAATTTTGACACTGTCAGAATCTTTATCCAATTATGGGTTTAATTTTCTTTTTGATAGCAGAAACTAAGACATGATTATGATGTGTCCTGAGTTCAACAAAATGCATCACTTTGTGTGTGTGTGTGTGTGTGCCTTTAGGAGATTAAATGTGATTTAATGCTGGGGATGTTATTTAAAACAATGGGAAGGGAAGGGAAGGGAAGGGAAGGGAAGGTCCGGTAAGGGAAGGGCAGGGAAGGGACGG
>JANHGB010008308.1:11398-33163 GCA_026283785.1 Coracopsis vasa
CAACCTGGGGAAAAGAAGGCTCCAGGGAGACCTCAGAGCAACCTTTCAGTAGAGATACTTGTAAAAATGATTCCAGATGGAAAACATAACTAAAAGGTAGATGAAATAACAACACTAGAGTATAATCAGAAGCAGTTTTGCTTGCTGATGTAACTTGTTTGACGGATGCCCAACCAGGAATCACTGCGTAAATCCACAGGACTCATTAGCCAGGAAGATGAAGTCCTTGCAGAAATGGAGACTGTTGTAGCTGAACAGACTCTTGTCACTGAAGATATTCAGGATCCTTAGTGGTGTTTAGTTTAATCCTTAGTGGTGTTCCTTGATTGTGAAATAACTGCATTGGAATTATGGGAATCAATTTGCTCCAGTTTGACAACTCATCACACAAGCACTTGCATCATGTACAGATGCAGACAAACATGCAGACAACTATGACGCAAATTTAGATACCTTTGGAAAGAGTACAGATAACTCATATTTCTTGATTATGCCTTTCATGGGACACTAACTGAACAATATCCCCTCTCACTCATTAGGCTGAAATTCTATTTTAGTATAAACTAAGCTTATTATGTTTCCCACACTTTTTGCTGTTCAGCTTAGCCAGCAGACAACAGTTCAAGTCAAATTTTGGACTACTGCTCTTGTCTAGCAAATACTTAACCTTAGGCTATGACTTAACCAACTAATATTAAAATGTTGTGCCTTGGCCTTAATGTTATATAAATCTAATGCCATTGGAATATTAGTTCCTGTTATTGCCATATTTATACACCAGCAATGAAAAACAAAGATCAAATCCTGATAAGTGAGATGCAAGCAAATTTCATTTGTCTCGGTGTTTTTGAGCCTAAACAATTATGCACAGCATCTAGTTTCTTTAGGAGTCTCTTAGGCAAACAATCAGGGTTCCATGAGATTACATTTCATGCTTCAGTGAATATTTGGGAATGTATTGACCCACTTAATCTCTTTCGGGATTATTTTAAGTCTTGGATGAATGAATAAAAGAAAAATGTACTTAGCAGGGTACACCTGAACTACAGTGTGTTTGATTCTCAAGCAGGAAACCAGTGCCAAATGACTAATAAGCACTGCATAGAGTTATGCTTTTTTGTAACACATTCTCTGAAAACACTGGGCTTGCTTCCCACTGCAATGTGCTCACAGTGCTGCAGTAAAGGAATGCAATGCTTCCTCACTTTCAGCAACATGTGTCATAGTCTCAGAAATCCATACGCAGTTTGCCTAGGGATCTTGTAATGGCTAACATTGTGTTCCAGACACAATTTTATTCCATGTTTTTAACCCTGGGAATAATTCTTGTCTATATATTCCCCCATGATCTTGTGCTCAGCTGAAAATGCTAAATTATTGGAACGCTTTTGCTAGCAGAATAAGAGCAAACTTTTATACTTCATAAATTTACAGATTTTTACTTCAGTCCCAATTTTCATCTACATTGCACGTGTTTCAAGTTTGCTCTTTGAGACAAATGCAATTGGAATAACCCAAATTTTTATCTCAGCGATTTTGATTTTCATGTGCACTGTATTCAGTGCTAGATTTAGTCATGCTTCAGGATCATAACTGCTTTGCAGCAGGGACTGTCTTTGAAAGTGCTGTGGGATCTAACCTTGAAATACTTCTCTAGTAAGACAGCAATTTTTTATATTTTTCACAAAGATCAGCTGCATCGTCAGGATTTCTTTTTTTTTTTTTTTAATGGCAGTTTCACATCTGCAGAGCTCATGGTGCTACTTAGTCCACCTCATTTCCCCCATTACCCAGTCTGTATGGTGGAATTTCAGGACACTGCATCCTCCGTCCTATAACAAGTTTGGAAATGGCCTTATGTCTCATCATTTAGGTGAGTAAGATTATATTTATTTCCTGTTTAAAAAAGTTTAAAATTATGACGCTACAGGGATTTGCATGAAATCTCCTTTAATATGCCAAAGATTTCTTGGTCCTAGCATTACCCATGAAAAGCAAGAAATGTGAAACATAAGCTCTGTCCTCTGTGGGCAGAATGCCTCTGGCAGCTAAAACTGAAGGAAAGAACTTTGTTACCCTACATCTCCAAAACAGCAATAGTTGCAAAAGTCACAATATTGCCTTAAGGTTATTTCTTATTTTACCAAATGCCTTCAGGGGACAGTCAATCTTTGTTCTCTCTCACACACTGAAATAGAGTTCATATTTCATTTATTAAGGGAAGGAGATGTAATAATTTTTTATATATTTTTGCCTCCTCAAAAGTATGTCTATATAAGCTTTCTTATTAGTATGAGAACATAAATGAAATGTATATACAAGAAAAGTATAGCCTACAGATAAAAGCTTCCAAATCTCACTTCTAATATCATTCCAGCCCTGATAATTTACATTATACATTCAGTCATTTTGATTCAATACAGGGGAGGGAAACAGCTGGAGAGAAGTAAACGAGGTGGGATGTGCAATAGGAAGGACTTTCCACCTTCAGAGCTTTCTGTCATAGGAAAAGATGAAAGACTGGGAAAAGTGCCTTTAAAATTAATAACATACTGGTTTCTTTATAGGTAAATGCCATTTGGGGGAAGCAATGTAGTTGAGAGTCAACAGAAGATGAGCTAAGATCGTCACACTTATTCCTATGGGCAAGGTGGAAATGTTCATGAATATTCTCTGCTAGCTCTGAGAGGAGTGAGAAATCAAAGAGTGAGCCAGACTGGAGAAAAGCAGAGGGCAATTTACCTCCTGAAAAAAGGGAAGGACAAGAAAAGCAGAGAAAGCTTTTTTATTAGGAATTTCATCACTTCCAAGGTAATGTGAACTAATTATTGAGCCAGCATATGACCCAATCAGGGAAAAGTGGCTGATCCTTATTTGATTGAACTAAGCTTCCAATTTTGCTAAAACACTCTACCATTCGTACATAATCTATCCTTGCCATCATATCCCATAGGCTGCTCGGGATGTAGCTCTTTGATCTGTTCAGACAGCCAAAGAAATTTCTGCCTACTACTTGTTCCCTGTTTCCTTTTATGATCTGCTTCAATCAAGAAATAGCATGTCTTCCAAGATGTAGTTCCAGCTCTCAAAGTGTTTAAATCTAAGTTCAGAAGGACTTAGGCATAAAGCATCTTCTTTTATACCCCTGAGAACCTGGCACCTTAACAGTCAAGGCATCCTGGTTCTCACTGAGCTGAAGAGTTAAAAGGAGCCAAGGAGAAACCACCTTTCAAAAAAGCTGTATCCTGCCTTTTCAAAATTCTGTGATTTCCATTCTGACATGAAGTAATCACAGGGATTACTACCACCCATCTCTCACAGAAGCAATACCCTGCATCTGGACAGAAATAAGGCCTCTTGTCTCACTATTTCCCCTGGGTCCTGACCTCTGTGGGTACAAGGATACAGGCTTGGGATGAGTCCAGCCTGAACTCCAGGATGGGTCTGAAACACTGCAGATCATCAGGACTTCGCAAGTGGGAGAGGTGCTGCTCTGGAACCAGTCTGCTTCACCTGGAGTAACACTTAGGATCAGGGATAGATAGTACTGCTTCTGCTCACACCAGAAAGAGGCCCTTTCTCCAGGATGAACCCTAGGGACAGGAAAAAGACTGCATAATCAAAAATGCAATTTTCCACTATATATCACCAATCTTTCTCCCTTTATTTCTAGTAAACCCCGTATTTCTAGCCCTGCCTATATTTACATTTTCTTTTGAAAAACTGATCTTGATCATAAATACAGCATATTCTCACTTGTGAGAATACTTTTTGTGACAAAATCTGGAGGAAAGATACAGCCATTTGTACCACTGTATGATTCATTTTATGCTTATCCAGATCACAGCAGTATTTATACTAACTGCCAATATGCAATTCCCATTTAAACAGCTAGTAGGCTCTGATGTATTTCCAGTAACATCTAACTTCATTTCTTTCACACTATTAAGAATGCCATCAACATTTCTGATGTATGCCTGTTTGTACCTATGGTTAAAGCCTATATGAGCAAATACAGGTCCTAATCTTATAAAAAGATCATTACCTATTTGAAGAGGAACATGATGAAGATGATCAGTAAGTTTATCAGGGATTACTGCTCCTGCTAGTTGGCAGTTATCCTAGAAAAGGAAAATATGACAGTACAAGGAATTATATAAGTTATACTATACTGATGGTTCAGGGTCTTTATGTTCCTTTTAATCTTGTATTCTACAAATATCTCCTGAACTAAGAAAAATCTGAAAATTTCCCAAAAGGGAAGAATGCAATTACTAAAAGCATGGCCTTTCTGACAAGTGTTAGCTGACAGTGCCAGATTATAGCTGCATACATAAAATATAACAGCATCTTGCAAAGAGTGTGATATTCAAATCCTGTTGTAAATTTTAATCATAGAAAAATATGGTAGATGACTGTATAAAAATAGTTCTGTTTGCCTGTGCACATCAGCTTTGTGAATTTTGAGAGACAATGGTTATACCAATATGTAAGTGTCAATACAACCATGAACTTCAGTTAAGTCTGATTCATTTTTGGTGCTGAATATTGAAAGTGAGTAATCCAATGCATCAGTTGTGACAATACTAACAAATTGATTACATATGTACCTAGCACTGGGACTGGCAATTCCACTGTGGATCCAATCTTATTATCAGTCTGGGGAGGAAGTTTGTTGCATACAAGCCCTACTGCATATTTAATGACATAAGGAATCCCCTTGGACCAATTAAAATTTTTGTTTACATTTCCATCAGGTGAGGTTGTTTCCCAGTTTGGCATTACTTACTGCAGTTATGCAGCCAAAATAGGATTTATTGCTCATAAGTTTTTCAGCAGTCATAAATCTAACATACTCAGAGCTTTTTCTTAGCAATCCAAAACTACATGATTAATTTTTTAAGCTACTACATTAAGCTATTACTATTAGATCCAAACACATCCTGTTTCATTCACTAGTTTATGATGTTTGACATTTTGAATGGAATATATATTAATTTTATTCACTTACTTTGGTTTGTGTTGTCTAAAGTCTAGAAATTGTGTGTGGAGTGTGAAAGAATATAATGCTTTTTAATACAGCTAGAGAAAATGAGAGGGATGGTGTAGAATGCCACAGAAGGATGTAATCTTGCAAAAGAAATTACCTCCAGTAAAGTTACACCAACAACGAAGTTGACCTGCAATTTTTACTCCACTCTGAACCATTTAAAGAAAGGAAAATACTACAGCCTTCATTTGTTGTTATACAAACTTCACAAAACTGTAAAAGAGTACAGAAAGGGGTTTTTATCTTTTATCCATTTGGGGAAGTAAATTTAGTTCATATGGCTCAGCAGACACTAGTTGTGCCTTAGAAAGCATAAAACAGAGGTTTTGTATCTAATACGATTAAAACATCTCACCATTCACTCCTGAAGAGGATCTTCAGAGTCTTTAGAACAAGGAGTTGCTGGAAGAAAAAGGGGCAAATAACAAATGGGATGGGAAAGACTGAGGTACTTGCACTTGCACATCTGTGACTGGCAATAAAAGCTGAACATGAATGAAGTCTGAAAAAAATCATACACAGGAAAAAAAAAAGCATGTTTCAAGTTAATTATAATTTGCAAATTCAAGGTGGCTTCTCATAGCATACTAGAAACATCAATGACAGTGTTTGGACAAATGCTATGAGACTTTATTTTCAGAATCTAATTTTCAAAGTGATGCAAATACCTCCCCTAAAGCTAGGGAAGAAGAAGAAGATGCCTTCCAAATCGCTGCCAACCAGAAGCTATCTCCTTGCCACCTCACAACTTCCAGGAAACATCTCATTAGCAGGACTTATGGAAAAAGCTGCTCAGCTGAAGTTTGGAGCCAGAACAGCATGGGAAGCTTTGCCTTATCCCAGCTGTACAACATGCTTTGTAACAAGGACCTTGTATTTTGTGCTGAACTGGAGCTGTCTTGTGTTGGTAGGAGACCGTATGCAAGCATATGACAGTGGAAATAAGGACCACTCCAGAAGTGTGGTGTGTGTGAATTACTTTTTACCTCAAGTAAATACCTTTTTACCTCTGCCTTTCTTTTTTATTTTGGTAGCTAAATGTTGTCCATGTACTAATGCAGTCACATTGCTCAACTGAGAAACTGCTTCAGAAAATTCATTCTATAACCTGTGTCATAATATGTTTGCAATTTTTTGCCTTTACTGTACATTATTGTGCTTAAAACTTGAGGGATATAGTGGAAATATTCTTTATTTGCACATATTTTACTTTGGGATAGGTTTGGGTAAATACAACAAAGTTAGATTCAATGATGTGTGCCATATATATCAGATACATTTCTGAATTCTTACAGTATATTCATACACCTACATATCAATTTCAAAATTACTGTTGAAGCAATGCAACATTTTAAAAGATGTTGTGATAAAGAACCATAGCAGCTCAGGGCATTTCTGTCCAAGTTGTTTTCCATTAAAGGTATTGTTTGATATCATTCATCTTCAACATGTTGTGTTTCCTTTGGGCTTCTATTACTATACCTGCTATGTCAGTCCCATTGTAGCAATGACAGTGATTTATCAAGCACATTAAATCTGCAGTATCTCTGGCTCAAAAAGCTAGTTTTTCAAATATTAAATCTCAGATGTGTCACATTTAACCTGCCGTGAACTCCTGAAACAACTGTGATGCTTTTTAAAAAATGAAATTTGATTTTATTAGCAAACTTTTTACCTCAGTGTAAAATAGAGCATTATCAGCTGCTGAAGTAAGAGATGCTGTAGAAGCATAAGAATTATTTATACAGGAAAGCCAACTTATCCCAAAGAGTCTGTCCCTCTTAAGCTTATCTTACCCCCTACCCTCTGATATGTCACTGTCTCCTTCAATTTTCTCTCACCATAAAAATGTCTAGCTGTCTCTTAAGATGATTTTTGCCATTTGCCTCACTGGACACACTGTACCAGGCTGAGCAGGTTAGCTTGTGATAGTTTGTCAAACCAATTCCTGATTTAGACCTATCTATTAGATCATCTTGAAGTCTTCCCTTTTTCTGTGATCACTAATGTTGACACATCTAAGAGAGCACAGAGAGGAACATAAAAGACTACAAGAAGATGCTAAAGGAAAGATGAAAAAAGCAGAGCACATTTAGCTTAGTCAGATATAAATGAATAGATGTAAGATGACAGATACTCAAAGTACAAGTGTAAGGAGTTAGAAGAATTTTTCAGGTCAGTCAGAAGGAAATAATCAACATTCATGGAAGAAGTGTATATGATGGATGTTTTTATAATGGTATATATAATGGTGTCAAGTGTTTTCTAAACGCACTAGGAAAGAAAAGTTTCTGTTCTGAAGAGCTTGAAAACTAAGGTGAACATTTTCAGAAGCATGGGCACCTATAGGCTTTCTTCTACAATAGGTTATTGGGAGTGTCTGTGTTGCTGAGTCTATTCCCTCTCCTAACCCTTCTTTCTGCATGCAATAGATTGCATGCAATAGTAAGGCTGATGAACACAATTAAATGAACAGTGACTGAACTAGATACACACGTCAGCTGTGTGTGTGCATGTTCAGAAAAATAAATCACATTTTCTTTCACATACTGATAGATAGGTGTAAGAGCTCCTCATCAGCTTCTTAGAGTTGATAAGATTTCTTTTTTGGGAAGAGCAGCTGAATCCCTCTTTGAAACAAAGATATTAAGGTTATGACAACCTATCTACCTTTTAAAATTATTATAATATTTTCTAGAGGTGGAATCTGAACTCTAGACAATAGTATAAAAGCTTTGTGCTGGCTTGCTTCACATGAATGAGTTTCAGCTTCTAATAATAAAAGATGTATTTGCTATCTCTCTGATGTAGATTTAAAACCTAAAGTTGTTTTTTTTTTTCCAATCTCACTCAATTTGAGACAATTGCAAAAGTTTCTTTACCTGCAATATAATAATACAGACCAAATAGATATAGTCTTTAGATAAGTTATCATCTATTCCTGTTAGGCACGGCTATCACTTTCTATGTAAGATCGTATGCCAGTGGGCTGAACAACCAGCTGAGGAAGATGAATAATGTTCTCACCAGTGCCAGAGTTTCAGTCCCTGTCCTCAGGTCTTTCTGTTATTGATTTATAAAACAAAATATTTCAAACAAACCAACCCAAGCCACTTGAAACAGCCAGAAAATTTCCAACTTCATCCCAACTACTTCTGCCCTTCAGGCAGGTTGGTAAGGTGGAAATCCTGGCTACTACCACCTTGCCTTAATAATTCTGTGACAGGTTCCATATTAACATCTTTACATGTGGGTGATCAGGAAATTCATTTCGTGGAATACTTTTCACAATGCTGCAATTAATATTAGTTTCATACTATCACATATGACAAGAAATGGAAGAAGAGTCAGGTTTTGCAGCTTGCTTTGCTGCTGTATATAAAAATGCTGAATTGTGGTTTATAGTTATCTTGTGCAAAATTGCGGGAATATTCAGCTACTGGGTTGTTTCACTATACCAGTTCAAAGGCTTGGGAACAGGGTCTTGGGTTTGTTTTTTTTTAAATCCATTTTCTGCAGCTCTTAGATTACCATTGGAAGGTGGTGATGAAGAGCAAAATAGTAAATATTAACTCTTTCATAATATATTTTCTCCAACTCTGATATAAGTATGTTAAAATGAAGGTGGGAGACCAGGATAGAGAACCACTATATTAGATCTTACAAGCTCAAGTGGAAACATACAGCATGATGCAGCATCTCTGGTTGAATTTTCTACTAATCCTCTGCTTCTTACTGTTATTTTTCAATTAGATAGAATTATATAAACATGGATTTGAGAACACACAGTTTCAGACGTGTCCTGGAGACAGGAGCTCTCCAGCTTCATTAAGCTGCCTGACCTTTGTGAATAATGCCTGGTGTTTCAGGAGAATTAAAGGACATGGTAGTTTGCATGAGGGTCTAATTCTGTGATTTTTTGATTGACTGAGGAAAATTCATTTGATTTGATGAATGCTGTACTCACACGTTCACAACACCAGGGACCAAAACCAGAATGGCTCTTCCAGAAACTTCTTTTTTATTTGGGAAAGGATCAGGTCTGATGGATGCGAGCAAAACTGAGTTTTGCCAAACCTTTCTTCTAATGAATAAACCCCAAACCATCTTGAACTCAGGCTCTAGACATTACTTGATTAGGTCAGACTGTCTCACTATCGCCTCAAGTACAGCAATCAGACAGTTGCCAGCTAAGGTTATGTAGCAAAACCAATGTAAATTTCATAGCACAGAGTAACTGCTAAAACATTTCTACTTAAGTGGAAGCAGCAAGGGGTTTGGCAGTGAGAATGCAACAGCCACATACACTTTGTGCTCCCAGAAGAAAAGGCTCCTCAGGGTTATGTGAGGACTGACGTGAGTAGCTTCGAATCCGAATGCATTCTTCATCTCCTGTGTATCAATGAGAGGAGCTGTCTTTATAAGAATAAACATTATTTTTTTGTATGTTTAACTTGGCTTATGCATAGGTTTTAATCCAATGTTGTGCCTGTAGAAAATAACAACAAAATTTGGACAATGTTGAATGCAGACCTCGTGAATGAATCTTCACCTATGCAGTTAGGCCCGTTTTCTCAAACGAATGTAAGGTGGTATTCATCTCCAAATAGCAATGCCAAATGCACAGTTGGACCATCTACTTCAGACTAAGTATGGAGGGAATTGTTTTGCAACAAAGCCAGGAAAAAGCTGTCAAAGTTGCTGTTAATTACATGCAAAGGACTCAAATGTTTTGCTTCAATTGAGCAACTGCACTGTGATTCAGACTCAAGACACAATCTGAGAATTTCTATGAATTTTTGGCATTCTTGATAAGACAAGTGTTCATAGAGAATTATGTCTACTTCCAACTCTGCGCTGGACCCCAGCTTTTCTAGGCTTTATTTTTAGCTCCTCTAGTAACCAATCTTTACATCTCTGACAGTTTGAACAACTGTGGGCATAATATTTGGCATGAAATCTTTTCAGGATCTACATACTCAGATAATTTTTGTCTAAATCTACTGGACTATTGTCTAAATCTACTGAACCCCATCAATATGGGTTTATATTTGACTTCAGTTGCTTTCAGAGACTGCATGCCTATATAAGCTGAAGTATGTTTTGTCTCCAAGTGCGGAGTTTGCCTTTTATAAAGGTGAATGTATCCTATTTCTTTTCTTTACCCTAAACAAGGATGCCTTTTTGTTTTCTGAGATTGATCTTTGCTTTCATCCTTACCTTGCTATTTTTCTGCTAAGATTCCATAGAAAATCAACTAATATCCTTTTAGACAATAAACTCTCATTGTTATGTTTAATAGGTTTTCTTCATCCATTTTTACAATTTCTCTGTCTTCAAAATCATCAATTATTTCTTATAAGTTAAATGAGTTTACTTATGAAAAAAATCAAAGGAGTGTGGCATGATCTTCATTTGCTAAAACTGTAATACATTGTTTTCAGTTTTTCATTTGTGTTCGGGTTCCATTTTAGTCTTCTTCAAGCCTTTTTAAAAGCCTTTCATAATCCTAGTAAGGGGATGCACAATGGGAGATCCCCAGGATATTTTACCCTCTCTGTTAACATGGGTTTTCTCTAACTTTGTCCTTCTCTATGGCTGTGACTACCCTCAAATGAATAGTCTAACAATGAATCAGGCAAAAGATTTTTTAATTTTTTTATTTTTAAATAAAATACACTAAAGGACCCCCAGTACCTTGTACTAACTTTTATGGGCTAGGATTATCCAGTCTTTTCAACTAATGTACACTTTGTGAGAGCATTCTCCATCTCCATAGTCATTAATATACCTATTTTGGTATTGCTTTCATGGCCAGTAGTGTCTTTGTAACTTGAGCACTGAAGCTAAATATTAATTCAGTTTGGGACCCATGCACTAGCTCTTCTCTCAAATATCATCGTTTAGTCACCTCCATCTTCTGTCCCCAAAAGCAGGCTTTCTTTGTTTTAATACCTCCCCGTACTTCTTGACTTCAAGTTTGACATACTTTGCTGATCATCCCTCCTTTTTCCCACTCCTTTCAGATGCTATCTATAGCTCGAATATCTATCACAAGTTGTTCATGTTCAAGCTGTTAAGAGTAGTCTTTTTTCTCCAAGGATTTCTCTGTCTTTTTCTGAGATGTAGATCTTAAGTATTTATAGTATTTATAGTAACTTTAACTGAAAAAAATTCTTGGCTTCTGTCACACCTCTGTCCTTTAGGAGTTTGCTTGATTTTCCCAACTTGATTTATCTTTTTTCCTCTAAGTCTGCTAATTCAAAACCAAGTACCTTAGTTATTCTTACTTATTTACCATTTAACTTACAATATTCCACTTTGGTTATTTTTAACATGAGCTTTATCTGAAGTATTTACCAAAATTAAGTTTAAAGTAGCATTTCCTCTTTTGGACCCTTTTTGATGAGGAAATCTCTCAATAACTACCTCCATGATTTGCTGATCCAATAGATATTTGCTTCATTTAATTGTCAGCCTACTTCCAGTAACTCTGAATATTCTCATAGGTCTCTAAATGTTAGTAATATTTCTTCCTCTAGAAACTCCATGAATATCTCTATCCTTATCTATACCTGACTCAAAACCTCCAGTATTCTACTCATAGTTCACCTTTTATCATGCTTCCCCATATGATTTTGACTCCAAAAGATTATGTTTTATGTATCTCATATCTTGTTATTTCCTGAAGTTTTTCATATCCTTAAGATAAAATCACTTTATGTCTTTATTTCTGTTTGTCCTGAGCAATGCATATCTTTTCAGACCTGTGTTCCTGCCACGGCTGCTGTTCTAATATGCTTCTGTTACCTGAAGAATATTATTTCTCAGGTCTTGCATCAACAATTCTTATTCCTCAGTTTTGCCTCTGAGGCTGCTGGAATTAATATATAGCATTTCAATTACTTTTTACTGAACAGAAACTAATTTCCTTAGCAGGATTAATCTTTCACTATCAGTTTCAGCTAACCGGCTACAGCTCTCATCTGTATGAGTACCTTTTGCTCTCTATCCATTCTCCTGGCCACTGATAATCTGTTATCCATTGCTGTGCCTTATCTATCTGATTTCTTTCTCCCTGTATATTAAAACTGCAAAAAAGATGTTTAGAAAGGTTAATAAAATAGAATATTAACCCTTAGAAGGGGAAGTAACTGTTTTTCTTTAGTTTAAAAGTAATCACAAAATTGGCTTTTAAGGCCCTGGGTTTTATCGCTTTTGAGGGAAAGAAGGACATGCTACATAACCGTAAACTTCATTTCTTTTACTCCAAAACATCCATTAGTGCAAAATGATAAACTTTAGAAACTGTTGTTGATCCTCATCACCCCATTTCACTCCGGCTATAGTTTGCTTAGAATACTAACCCAGCAATGTTGCAGCCAGCTGGCTTACAAGACATTATTCCATTGGTTTTCTAATTATGTTGTTTAACCTTTAACTGGTTTGATGTAATTTACAATGGTTTAGTCTTAGTATTTTTAATTCCCTATTTTTATGCTTGTCTGCTACATAAAATCAAATTACTTGGCTAAATGAGCAAAATGGGTCAAAATCTGCATTACTCAAAGTCATTCAGATTCACCAAAACACTTCATTATATTTCCCTGTTGATTTTCACTTCCTAAATCTTCTGTATCACTTTTCAGAACAAACAGGGTTCTTACAGCACTGCAAACATACTGTAAATATTTATCTGGGGGAATCTATAGATACCGTAGTTGACCGGGCTTTTCAAAATTAATCTTAAGATTTTGCACAGGTTTTTTGCAGAGAAGAGTTTTCTGTTTTCTCCAAGCCGTCTGTCTTCAAAAGACATTACAACAACCACACAGGAACCTCTCTTATTCTGTGGAGAAGATTAAAACCACCCACTGCAAGGCTGTAATGGTTACAGAACACTATTTGACCTCTTTCTGTGCTCCTTCTTACAGGGGAGAAAGCCTCTGGCACTGTGTGTCAGCACTGCCAGCAGCTCTCCACAGCACTCCCCACTGCACTTTGACATACCGAGTTGCCAGAAGCCTTCTTTTTTCATGGCTCAGTGGAACGTTTCCTTGCTTTACTGGCAACTCTGTCAGCAGTATGGGCCTTTCCTCTCCTCTTTGCAGTTTTTACATCCCAAATATAACCTTGCTTAGATTTGGCCCAGAACTGGGCTGCTAGCTGCTATGTTTTTGTATGGCTCTGATGATATTAAATTGAATGCCCAGTGACTTCATGTTGTTCCTCCCTTTATGTATTTGAGAATGAAGGTGAAAACAAAGTTAGTATTTCTGCAGAAATAAGAAAACTTAGCTTGAGTATCAAGTGTTCAGTGTTCTCAATCAGAAAGGTGATGAAACAAACTGTAACAGCACTTAATGCTCACCCATGACCTTGAAAAATCTTAATGATGCTTTTCCTATGGACAGATGGCTAAGGAAATATCAGCTGAAGAGATAAGACAAATGGTAAATACCCCTATGCCCAGAACATAAATATTTGTTTAACAGACCTTCTCTACAGTTAGTATTTCATTAGGTCTTTTATAAGAAACTGGTGGGTTTGGATTTTTGAATGTTTGGTCTGATCTTGATTTAAGAGAAAGGAGAAGTTTTTAAAAGTAAAGAAAACTCTATTCGTTCACTTATAGGTTATGTGAGGGTGAGACTAATGTTGCTTTTTCATTACACAGATAACAGAGTAAGGCATCCCAAATGTAACTCAGTGCATCTTCACAGTGGAGAAATTTGACTGATAAATAGTTGGGAAACTTCACAAAATGAACTTTGCTACTCAAAACTAAAGCACATTTTTAAGCATTAAAATCCTACTGGTTTTAATTTTAAAGGTTTTATCCTGTCTTTTCCCATTATACTATTTTATGTATTTTAATATGAGGTTGATGAATAAATCATCCCTAAAGGTAATCCTTCAAACATTGAGCCACCTCTTGGAATTACCTCAAAGCTCCAGATTTTCTCAATAGTTACTAATTATAGTTACTTTCCACTAAATAGCAGAGAACAAGACACAGGCAAGTTCCATTACCATTCTTATAAAGCAGATTAGATGCCTTGATCACCCTTGCTGCTCAAGGCCTTTCAGGCTACTCATGTCCTTCTTAATGTGAAGACAATGCACTTCAGGCGTAGATGTCTGTAGGAATCATGCCCAAATTTTAGACAGAATGAGAAAAGTGTGAACCCCAAGTTTATAAAATTTTGGCTAGAAGATGATATAGTGATTCCCCCTCCTCACTTGACAAAGTAAAGGATTAATCAGCAGTTTATGATGTTGCAATTTTTTTTGTTTAACAAACTTTGAATAACAAAAGAGACTGCTTTCTGTTTTCATAATATCACTCTGTAAGTTTGTGTGTCCACTGTTTCTCTCTGTCTGGAAAGCAGTATTTCCTTATTTTTTCGACTTACCTAAAAATGTAGTTGTTCAAGACTTAACTAAGACATTAACTAAGAAGTGTCTTCTTTTTTTACAATTGCTGTAGTGCCTCAGCTACTGTCCTACCAGTGATTAATACAGAATGATTAATACCAGTGACTAATACAGAAAACAGTTGTGATAAACAACATAAATAATTTGCTTCAGCAAAAGCTTGCTTTGTCTTTGTTTTTGCATTGTAACCTACTTAAGCACAATCCCATAGAAGGATGGGAAGAATGTAAGTTCCTGAAATTGTGAAACAAACAGGAACAAGGAACTTTTACGGCCGGACATAGGATATATGGCAGTCATGCTTGATCGAACCAACATCTAATCTGGAGGTAACAGAACAAGTTATACGATAAGGGGTTTAGGCACAAGCATGAGGTTTAGTAGATCAAAAGTTCATATTAAAGAAGACTAGTGGCCCTTATCAGCTAGCTCTTAAAAGACTCTCCTGGGTATGAGCAGAAGAAAGAATGAAGATTGCATCAGCCATTGGAAGGTGGGATTCATCTTCCTGAAAGTCCTACGAATATGTAAAAGGCTTGATTATAACTAACTTTGACTCTGTACTCACAGATGTGCATGCAGGATATGAAGGCAGGCACCCAGTGCTGTAAATAAACTTTTGCTCCACTGACTTTGTCCCCAGTTAATTTTTTCTAAAGGTGAGCTCGTTTCTCACACAATTGATTGCCCAGAAAGGCTTGGTAAATCAGATGCACCTAGTTTACATGCAGTGAATTCTACATTTAGTTAGTTAAGGAACAGGACATGTGGACTCCTAGAGATGTGTTCTGAAGACCAAAGCTGAGGACGAGGGGCAGAAACTCCTAAGGCATCCTTTTAATCTGCTATTTGATTCTGTATTTCAAAAAGTCTGTTAATTTGTCATGTTTGCAAATATGAAAAGTGATAAGCAGAGTAGCCTGCTCTTCAAAAAGTGCTGTTTACTGGCACGACCATTGACTAAATACATTTTTGTCAACATACTCAAGGAGACTGACTATCACATTGTTACTGTTAATTTTAAAACACAATACAATTAGAAAAAATAATACCCAGTTCTGCATGCTAATGAGTGCGAATTGCTTCCTGAGCAGCAGGTTCTGCTGCTCTCTAGAATTAAACTAATTTATAAAGTTGGTAAAAAAAATAAAGTTGAGTAATATCTTGGAAATAAAATAGTTTGGGAAATGCCCTTGATAGTTTCTTCCTCTTGGAAAAAGCACATGATAAATTATCAACCAGCAGTATATTCAAAAGCCTGAGAGAAGTGGCTGCTTTTTGCACAACTCAGAGTGAGTGGGAAAGGGGCAAAAATGTAAGAACCTTTTTATATCATACCAATGCTCAAGATTCCCAGGGGTCTCTCTAAGAAAGTTTAAATCTCACTCTCCTGTGGAGACAATGGACATGTTAATGCACACATAAGCAACTTCATGCTGCTCCAGAACTCACAGCAATTGTAACATGGAAAGTGACAAGTCCGTTATGCTATAGGTGGCGTTAAAGGATAGTTTTCAAGACAGGATGTGTCCCAGAGGGATATTAAGAAGAGTAACACATATATGTTAAAAAAAGAGAAAAGAAGAAAACAACCACAGAAAAAACATCTGTTATCATACTAGGAAGTACTCAAGGCATTAAAGTAATATTATCAGGTAAATCATAGTGTCAGTGGATGATTTCATTTAAGATGACCTGCTTAGCCTTCTCCACACAGGAGGGACTCTGCCCTTTTTCAGGATACAATTTATTCTCCAGCATGAAACTTGAGCAAATATCAAAACAAAACAGTTCTCCTGCCTACCACAGGTAAGGAAATTGAGGAAACATATACTCCCTGCTGTCTTCTCTTTAATCCCCCTGCTTCAGGCCTGTTACAGGATCCTATCTTCCCCCCTGCAGCTCTCAGTCAGAGCTGAGCCACTTGCTGATTTTTATAATCACCGGTTTCTTTCCCAGTAGGTCTTATAATTGAATGTGTGCAACTGACTGCAGGCTGAGTGGGGCCTAAATGGACAGGTTTCCTTGTTAAAGGAACCAGTGTTCCTTCAGTAGATTACCCACATAACAGTGAAAGTTCCCTCCCACAGTCCTCTCATGGACCACCCTATTTCCTTCATAAAATTCCTACAAATATCTCTAAATGATCCGCATGATTTAATTTTGTGCAGCAGTATTTAATTTTGTGCAGCTGCATCACACATATCTACCTATCAGGCTTAGGATTCTCAATATCAGCAGCAAAATAACTCTCATTCCTATGTCACTGCTTTGCCTTTAACATCTGCATTACAGAAGAGTATGAAAAGAACAAAAAAACCCCAAACCCATAGAAACATGTGCTGAAGATAATGTAATCAACACTTCTGAAAAAAACAAGCCCATTTCTCTTCTTCTTGATTTTCTCCAGATGTGCTCAGATTCTGTCTTTCAAAATACTTGGTGCAGAAATAGAAAGATGTCATCAGAGAGTAACTTGGATTTTATGTGAACAAGGTATACACTGACTCTAGAAACTGCTTGGGCTTCTGGCTATCCTGACTTACCTAGGCTCCTGACTTAGACACCTCTGCAACCTGCCTACACTGAAGAAGCATGTCCTGTAGTTCTACATCTCTAAAAAGAACATAATGCTTTCCTATTTTACAGTGCTACTGTGAAGATAAATACAGTAGAAAAGAGGTCGGCTGAGATATGGTGGTCGAGAAGATTGTTATGATAGATAGTTAATTCAGTGAAGATAATAATGTATTGTTGTCACTTTGATAACACTTAGCTCATTTTGACCTCTAACTATATTTGCTTTGTCATTTGAAGACAAAGTTTTAATTATTTGGTTGGTTTTTAATCTTTTAAAGTGTAACATTTAATCATATGCATTCATACATCTGTAAAGTAAATTTTATGGCATGGTGTAGTAAACTTCAAAATCTGTTACATCAGTTAGTGCTTTAAAAAGTCACAAGAATAATCTGGTTAGGCACTACAGCCTGCTAAGCTTGCTTCTAATGGGCAATGTATGCCAAATAGGAAAGGTATTGTTTAAAGAGGAAGACCTATTCAGTGTTCCATCTCTCTATGACATCTGCAGCTGAGCTACTGGTACCAGCTCAGAGAAAATGAATCTTTCATTTTCTCTGTCCAATCATCATAACAGATCACATAGCTTTTTATCTTGGATACAAACTAAACCACTGCACGCAGTAAAAAACTTTTTTTCTCATAAAGCACTATCAACAGATAATGATTTGTTGCATTCTAGTCATGTTTCTTTATGTATATTTAGCTGAGTACAAGAAAAAAACATATTTATGAATCAGTATATAAATGAAACTGTAGATCTTAGTCATGTTTCTGTACTAAACTAAATCAGCTTGCAAATGAGGTAAAGTACATAATCATTTTAGATACACAGAAGTTAATGAATTATCCCCCAAATAAATGGTGGAGTACCCCTCATGTTCTGTTACATTTGAAATAATAGAAATTGGCTTAAAATGAATTCTAATGCAAATTAGAAACACTATACAGCAGCTGATTTTCAGTTTTCTTGGAGTAATTAATTATTAGAAATGTCATTCAATGCAATCATATCTACATATTTTCTGGGCAATGTATTATTCTTTTAGATGATTTTAGGAAAATGACTATCTGAAATTTATATTGGTTTGTTTACACTGAGCAAGTCCAAGGCTGAAAAGAAAGCCAAATAAATAAGAGGAATCTGTAAAGCTATCTTGCTTAGATGATAATTGTATTTTGACCATGGGTCCTTCTTTCTGCAGTACAAACACACAGGAAATTTTATTACATTAAATAATAATTGCTTTTCTGGAGGGATAAAGTTCATTTCATGCTGCAGTATGTTAACTTAGTACAGTAGCACACCACCACATTAATACATTTAACTCAATTTCGTAGAATGCCTTTGCTGCAGAGATCTGTGAAGCTGCATAGCTTGGCTTTGCTAGGCTTTGTAGGTACCTCTTCATTAGTTTCAATTTACATGGATATATGTCTCTCAAGGTGCACTTTAACTTGTGAATTGAGTCTTAAATAGCACCTGTCTTCCCATCAAAACATAAATTACATAATTAGATCCAAAAAGATTGTATACAAGAACATAGTCAAACTGCTCAAAACCAGCCTTTGTTTAATCCTGGAGATACTTGAAAATTACAGGCACATCAAGTGCTGAGACTGTTTTTCCCAAGGTCTCTCAAAATCAACTTCAGGATAAGCCCTAAAGCCCTGCCAGATGGACAGTGCTGAACAACTGGTTATGTGGCTCACACCCAAGCTCTGCCAGATGCCCTCTGTAAAGGTTTTTCTCTTTCTCAGAGGTTAGCCTGCTCTGATCCATGTGGATCTGAGAGTACCCTTAGCTCTGAGCACACAAGTCCATGGCCAGGAGTTCAATTCAGGCTGGGGAAGGTGAAGGAAGCCCAAAAGGAGGGCAAATGTACAGGGGAACAGATTGTCAAAACAAAAACATAACCACCAAGAACATGGCCACAGCTTGCCTCTTATTTCCTCATTAAGCTCTGTTTACTCTTATTTGCTGACTTACCATCAACAGAATAAAGAAGGTTTCTCCAATTAAAGTTTCCAAAAGGCCACCTACTTTTCTGGATTATTGCCTTAGACCAAGAAATGCTTGCCTCTTAGAAATATTTGTGCATGTGCATGTGGGGGTTTTGGGGAGAAGAAGAAGAAGAAAGAAAGGGAAATAATGTATTCTGTCTGCATTTTTTTTGCCCAGACTATGAATCAGAAATACCAGCTGTTACCTTTAGAAACGCACGATGGAGTCTTCTGATACATAGCTGCTGGACCAGCATGTGTGAAACTCCTCCTCAATAGTTAATCCTGGAAATGAGTGCAGTTTCATTTCTCTCCTGGCTCTATGGGATAAGTTCAGTTATTTGTCTGTTTTTTTAAGAACTACTCTGTTTGGTGGTGTGAGAGAAAGGCAGAGAGAGAGACACACACACATACACTCTTGAGATCTTCAGTGCCTGAGGGCATTTCCTATTTCCTGTAGCAGTGAACTTATCTGTGCTCCTTCAGAGGAGCAAAAAACAAGATGAAATAACTCCTACTTTATCAGCAGCCTCTGAATGTTTCTGTGCTACCCTTTCCTGTCACCCAGCGAAGGCTGCATTCTCTTTCCCAGTCCCAGATGATTAAACACTATGATTTTTCTTAGAATCTGAGAGAGCTGCTTTTGGGTTAGGAGTATTAAAAACTAATCACAAGGAACAGTCCTACATGAGAAATCTTCAGCACTTTCCTGTCCTCATTATCAGTGGGGTAATCAACTGAATTATTAAATCACCTTTTTTCCAGACAATGAGCTCTCTGAAGAAAACGAAACAAAGCAAAGCAAAGCAGAGGTGGATTACTTTCCTCAGTAATACCACTGGGTCACCTGAAACAAAACATTAGTAGTCCTAATTTTCCAAGGAGTCTCCACTCTCTCAAGTAACTGAAATGACCTGGCCGTAATTTTCAGAGATGATGGAATCTATCACCATCCTGCATTTCCAGCTGTGCATGATCAAGAGGCCAGGCAGAGTATGTATCCAGCTCACATAGAAAACATGCATTTTGTGCATGTACATCCATGTATCTTTCCAAAGTATTAAACACTGCAACGTTCAAGCTCTTCCTGTACCTCTGTGAAACAGATTGGTATCATCCAACACTATTCCACAAATAGGTTCTTTAAAATATTTGCCATCCTAATTCCCTGTGACTCATTTCCTTAAGCTATTTCAGACACCGTGTCCCACATCTGTGAGTGACTCAGGTACATTTAGCACACTAATTCTCACGGAAAATGAGTGGGATCTTGGCATCTGATTTCCTTATGAGCTTTTGCAAAATGTATCCTAAATAACTTCCTAAAGGTCATAGAGGGATTATTTAGCGAAATTAGGAGTCTTGCTTTGGTTTCCTGAGGCCCCATCTGGTATTCATACCACATCCGCAACCTGTCTTAGCAATTTTAACATCCCTCAGAAAGCTGTATTTCTATTAATACAGTAGTACAAAACACAGCACTTTCCTGTGGCTGTCTTATTTTAGCACAAACTGAGAACCTCTTTTGCAGAGAGCGCACCCTTTCTCCGTGTTTTGTCAACACAGAGAACTTTTTATTATGAATGCAGTTTTGGAATGGTGGAGTAGTGCACAACAAAGAGACAATTTATGTTCTTCTGACTTAATTTTAACAAGTGCATAATGCTTTCTGAATATGGATTTGAAAGCTCTCACACAACAGACCACTCTCCCCATGCACTTTAGAAAATCTTGTTTCTTTTACCCTGTGATATGCTTGCTACTGGTGAAATTATTTAGGCTCTGTAGAATACGTAACAACCAAATGTTTTGAAATAATTCCAGAGTTATATTTTTCTAAAGTTAAATTTGAGCCCAAAGAGCATTAAAAAGTTACATTTTCTGGAGAGATGGGGAAAGAGAGGGGTGTGTCATGTTTAGCCACCAACTCCTGGAGAACTGGAAAGAGACTTCTGAGCTTTTGACATGCTGCATTAAACTTATGCAGTGATTCAAAATTCTAGACAAGCTTTAATACTGATGAGATAGACTTCTCTGGCTTCACAGGTATGAGAAACACAGCTTATATAAAATCATCCAGTAGGAAAGATCATTTGGATTATAAATGAGTGTCTTAGGGAGCATCGTAGAGAGGGATAGCTTGTAAAAATTGAAAGTAGGAAATATTTGGCCTGTAACTGAATTCTTCATAAAATTTAGTCTGGCTCCTCAGAGAGTCTCTATTTAAGTTTTAAAAGAATATTTTTCATGAGATTACACATAATAATAGTTTTTTTCACTTGTCAGCTGAGGAATGAAGATTTTAAATATACAAGGAAAGTTCAAAGATGAAGAGTTGTTTTTCAGCTGTGTTGCATATGTGTACATAGTTCATACATAAAAATGTATGCAAATGCTTAAATATTATGTAATACTATCTCTCAGAAGGCACAATTTCTTAAAAAACCCCAAATATTAAACCGGAAAGTAAAATATTACATACCACAGTAACCACAAATGATTTCTCCTATCATTCAAATTATTCAGGTTCTTATTATCAGCTCTGTTTTTTGTTTATGCTGGGAAAGGGTTGGTTTCTACAACCCAGTTGTAAATTGACCAGTTGTAAAACTGCTTTTTCAATATCATCAAATCATAGAATAGTTTAGGTTGGAAAGCACCCCTCTGCCACGGGCAGGGACTTCTCACACTAG